>RPOG01003373.1:12761-65433 GCA_008086565.1 Thalassoma bifasciatum
TTTTTTCAGAGAGTCCTGTATTTCAGCTAAAGTGATTTGTGGGTTTTTCTTTGCATGTCCAACAATGTTCCTGGCAATTGGAGCTGAAATTTTTGTGGGTCTACCTGACCGTGGATTGGTTTTAACAGAATCTCTCGTTTTTCACTTCTTAATCAGAGACTGAACACTGCTTATTGGCATCCTGCAAGTGTCTGTCAGGAGTTCAGAAACTCACTGAGCTTTTATACACACACTGATTACTAGCTAACAGATCACAGGTGAGGATAGTTACCTTTAGTAGACATTCAAACCCATTTGTGACAACTTGTGTTCATGTTATCAGGCCAAAATAACCAGGGTATGTAAACTTTTGATCAGGGAAGTTTCTGTTGTCATTATGATTTAAAAAGAGTAAACACAGTTGTTGACAATGAATGGCTTCACTCAAAAACTGACCATGAGTGATGGAAAAGTTTTTGTGTTATCATTCATATTCTCTGTCAAAGGGTGAGACAGGACACCTCAGGATCAAATCTAAGGAGCAGATTGGTTCCTCACCAGCTCATCCTCCTCTTCCTCCTCACTGGGAGCAGCTGCGGGTTTGGCAGGAGCCGTGTTCTGGAAAAAGGGCTCCTCTTCTCCATTTTCCTCACCCTTTCTTTCTGTTGGACTGAGAGGACAGCAGGAAGAGTTTCGGGGGATAGGGATGGGTCAGATGGGAGGGTGGGGGGTGGGGGGTGGGGGGGGGTGGACGAGGAACGAAATCAATCGACTTTACCTGTGGGGTTTCTGTCATCTGATAAAGTGTGTGAATGTGTGTGAGTGCGTGCATCTCCTCCATCTCACCTGGTGTGTTCTCCTGAGTTCTTCTGCAGCACGCTCGGTGGAGGGGGAGGGTTCACTGGGGGGGTAAAGGTTATCTGAGAGGCAGCGTTGGCTTCTCCCTCATGGTGTCCCTCCTCCACAGACTCTTTCTCCACCTCAGCGCTGACAGCAGCTGATATTTCTGACACAGAGTCTTTAACGTCTGCAGGTGCTGATCCCTCCTCAGGCTCAGCGCTGGTCTCTTCTTTCTCCTCAGGAACAGAAAGCTCCGTCTGCTTCTCTGCAGCTTCAGGTTCTGCTGGTGTCTCTGCTTCTTTGGGTTCAGAGGTGGACGCTGGTTTGGGGTCTGTGTTCTGTAAAACCTGACTTTGTGTCTTTGACTCTTTTGTGATCTCTGAATCCTTCTCTGTCACTTCTCTTTCATCCTTCACCTCCTCACTGACACTGTGACCATCTGTCTCCTCTTCCTCCTCTTCCTCTCCTCCTCCGTTCACATGAACATTCTGCTGACACGTCTCCTCTTGGTGCTTCACATCATCACTTTCTTTTTCTTTCTCTGCTTCCTCCTCACTCTTCCTTGGTATCTGAGATTGTCCGTCTGTTCGGTTCAGCAGCTGCAGCGTCACATTCTACAAAAAGAAATCCACGACGTAAAAAAGAGGTCAATAAAACACGATGCATCCAGAGTCATCATCTACCAGCAAAACATTCAACATCCAAACAAACAGCAGTGATCTGTCAGTGCAGGGCTCTTTGGGTTTGTCATTAAAGAAACTCACCTTGATGGTCGTAACAATAACTCCCAGCACAGCCTGACCGCTGTAAGACTCACTGACATCAAACTCTCCACGAAGAGAGTGAAACACTCCATTCATCACACGCTTCACCTGTAAACAAAAACAGAGATGAACGTGGTGATTGGTAGATTTATTGATGTGATTGGAGGCTGGGATATTTGTCTGCCTCTGGTGTTTGCCAAACATGAAGCATCTTCACCACTTGGTGAAACATTCCCACCAACCTTCTGGAAACACTCACATCAAACATGAACAAACAAATGTTTGATGTGATCAACAAAAAAGGAGAAGCTCCTCATTACTCAGTCCTTTTTTCAAACTTTGATTTCTATTTAAGGGGTTTTTCAAATACTTTTGAGCTGTGGTCTTACACTTTTGATCAGCTGATGAACAGACTAATACACTCTAATTATTGTTGAAAATACACTGCTTACTCTTTTTTTTAATCTCACTCCCATTTCTTCTTTTTGCATTTTGAAACTCTACTTAGAACATTCTTAAGACCCAACACTGCAAAATGTAAATTCTGACAATTTTCCCATAGGTCTGAAGGTTTGGATCAGGTGTGTATTTGTCTTCTTACCTCTGCTGCAGTGTCTGCTGAAGTATCTCCTGAAGTCTCCCGCTCTTCCAGCTTCTTCTCCAGTTCAACCACTTTCTTCTCCAGTTTTTCTTTCACAGCTGCTCCCTGCTGCTCCAGAGCGGCGTACTGAGAGAGACAAGCACATGAAGAGTGAAGAGATGCATGCAATAAGAAACACGTGATCTTCTCTCAGACTCCTCTACAGTCCTTTTCCATGTTGTCATGTTTCTTACTTTCTCCTGCAGAGCCTGAAGCTCTTCAGTCTGCAAACTCTGTCCTTCTGAATCTCTGGTCTGCTTCAAAGCCGTCAACTAAAACACAAACAACCCAAATCATTGAGTCTGACTGTTTTTAATCTTACATTAAGAGCTGATCATTCACATTCATGTTTATGGCTCGTGCACCTTCTCCTGTAGCTGCGTCAGCTGCTCCTGCAGAGCGTCTCTCTGCTCAGTGAGCTCGGCCGACTCTCTGCTGTGCTGCTCTTTCGCTGAAGCCAACATCTGCTCGCTCCTCTTCTTCCACTCGTCCTCCAGGTCGGCCTGCAGCTGGGACAACTGTGACACAAACAGAACATCTAATCAGAGCTCTGTGTCCTCCTGTTTCTTTTGTAATCAGCTGATTTCAGACACTTCAGAGTGGAGTCTGTCAGCGTTACAGTGAGAAAACTGCATCTTCTCCATTTGCTGAGTCATATTTTCCCACAGTGCTGGTGTGTCACAGTCAAATGTCTTAACTTTTTCTGAATATCTGCAGGCGTGAAAGAAAATTTTCAAACTTAATTTACTTTCACACTCAACTCATAAAATGACTCACACTGGTTTTACAACATGGTTACTCTACATCATGAGTTCATCACCTTCTCGAAATTGGATCGGTGACACCAGTTTACTGTTCAAGCTTCAGAACTAACTAATGTTTCTATCATGACTTTTACCATCTGAAACTTTGGCAACACTGTTTCTCATTTTGATGTCAAACATGATTTTATTCTAAAAAGGATAAAAAAGATTCTGCTTGTTAAAACAGTAACTACAGTGATAACTATTTTTCTTGAATGCTTACTGGATTGAAAGCAAAGTGTAATAGAAAATTCTTTGCTAAAAACTAGACATTTGATCAGAGTTCATTTTTTTGCAGTGTCACTGCTGAACCACATACAGACATGAAAAAAGACGGCGTAGAAAAAGTCTTATTGCTGGTGATGTGGTTTGCTTTTAAGATCACATGACTTTATCACAGTTTCTACATAAATCTAGCTCTAAACCACATGATTATATTAGTTTCTTCTTCCTCAGTTCAGCATCTCTTTGTGGTATCTGACCTGTTCGGATGCGGCGCTGTCAGTGTTGGTCCTGGCCTTGCGTAGCTGAGCTCGGAGATGGTCCACTTCCTGCTGACTGCTCTTTCGCAGCTCCTCCACCTCCTCATCTCGACGCTGACGCTCATCCTGCCACTTCTTCTTCCTCTCTAACAGATTCTTTGGTTTAAGAAAACAAACACTGTTCAGCATTTATCTGGTGAAGAATTCATGCAGGTATGATCACCGTGTGCCCTGGTGACTTCTGGGTATTGTGATGTTCAGGAGCAGGAGGAACTAAAAGAGTATACTCACCCGCTCTAAGCTCTCTTTGTCGCTCTTCAGGTCCTGGATTTCCTCCTCTAAGTTGCTGAGTCTCAGCTCCATCTCTTTGCGTCTCTGCTTTTCTGAGCGATACTGAGCCTGGGACCTTTCTACGGCCTCCTTCAACTCTGGATCACATGAAAACAATCAAACTAGTGAACTTAAACGTAGTGAACACTGCTCTGAGTCAACAGATGAAAAAAAGGTTGTCTCGAGGAGAAAGCACTCAGGGCTATTTTCTTCAAACATTGATTTATTTTAATTTCACTCCATTTCAAACAAAAATGCATCTTTAAACAAACACTCCAAGTCCAAACAATTAGATTACTCTTTTGTTGTAATACATGTGCAAACTTAAAGGGGCAGTGAGGACTGTCTGGAAAAGCATTGTTTTTTCAGGGTAAAGACTCCATTACCCAGGAGCGTTTGCTTGTGGGTGTGGCTCTCACTAAGGTGTGTGTTTGTTTTAAAGCAAATGAATGAGTGCTGATCTTTTCAACATTACTTTTCTATGTTCAAGACAACTTTACCGGCAAAAAACAGACAACTACCAGAAAATAGGGTGGTTATCAGTTAAGAGGTGAACATTATTTCAAACTCAATAAGATACGAACTACCATTAAAAAGGTTCTGTATATCTATTTCTGGGGTCAAGCTATGGCTACAGTCAGAATATCCACCAGTTTAAAAAAATGTACAAAAATATATTGATAAGCAGGTACAGTGGGTAATAGTCATTCATAATTATCATCATTGAACAAATTGATAAGGTGTTCAATGTGTATATATTTTGCATATGAGTAAATATGTGTATATAAATGTATGCGCTCCTGTTGTATATGCATATGTATGTATGAGTATACATATGTATGGATGTATGGGTATAGGTGTATGTGACTACAGAGGTGTATGTATATATGTAATAATAATATTTATGTAGTGAAAGAGGTGAGAGTTAATAAGCTATGCTTCTACTTACTCATTTTCAAATAAGTAATTTCTTTCATCATTTTACTTTATCTTATATTGAAATATTATTTGGCTTCTTAAAATTTTCATTTATATATCATATTGTAAAAATTGTTGGTAGTTATGAGGAAACCATGTATGATTTGCATATTCAAAAAAAAAAAAGGTTGAAACGAACTGAAACCGTCAATCAGTACCAAACCTGAGGTAAAGTTGTGGATTAAGATAAGAGAGAATCTTTTTCAAGATCATTTAGAAAGTTCTAACCGGGACTTTAACTACAAAAATGGAAAAACATGATAAATGTCATGTTAATTCCTGAACTAATGAGTCCTGGTCTGAGTGTAACACTTTCAGTTATGTCACTTATCATTTTTGAGTACAAACAGTAACTACAGTGGTACCTTGATATAGAGGTGTCCCCAACTAACAAGTTTTTCAGAAATGAGTCGAGACCTAGAACTCTAGTTATAAGCTTCAGATAGCTTTAAACACCGCACCACTGGCGCAGTGAACGCCACAGTGAACTCTGCAATATCCCCCCAGCATCTCATGTCTCACGTATTCACTTTAAGCAGTTAGCTCGCTGTAGAAGCATCAGCGTTGTGTTCACATTTGTGTTTTCAGTTATTTTGCAAAACTTTCTATTTAAACAAAACACCAAGTAAAAGTGTCAACGGTGTGTGACGGGGCTGTTTAATGACATTTGTCTAACTCATTTAGAAACGTCCCAAAAGGGAGGATGAAACAGAGCTGATTGAATCAAATCAGCCAATAAGATTCAGTGATTCACTTCAGCCTTTCGGCTCTGTCAGCATCTTCAAGTCTGATCTCAGAGGTGAACCCTGAACATGATACTCAAAAACACTAGTTCACTGAAGTACATCCAAAACCATGTAACAAAAAAAAAAATTGACTGACGATTTTTAGGGGTCTGAGACCGATTAATGGCATTTCACTTTGTTTTGACATACAAGTAATTTGAGTTACGAGCTCCGTCAGAGAATAAATCAAACTCATGAGTCAAGTCACCTCTGTTTGTGTAGAAAAAGACTCAGATTATCTGTGGTAAACATCAAACATGAAGTCAAACCTTCCAGCTGTGCCTCCAGAGCTGCGCTGCGTTGGTTCTGACTCTCTGAATCCTGCAGCGCTGAGCTCAGTTTCCCCTGCAGCTCCAGAACCTTCTGCTGATGAGCTGTAGCCTCCAACTGCAGCTGAGAGAGCCGAGCTGCAGACGAGGCCAGATCCTCCGTCAGACGCACCTGATGGAGAAACAGGAGAAAGAGAGATGAAGCCAGTGCACAAACTCAGTGCAGTGAACTCATCCTTGATGACACAGATAGTGAAGGACGGACTGACAGCCTGGATGGAGTCTACTGGTGCTACTGGTGTTGTGAGCAGCGTGACCCTGTGGGAGGAAAACGATGCGTGATGACTGATGGGAACAGAGGAAAAGAAAGTAAAATAAAGTTAGTTGAACTTAATGACATGTGGCTTTAAACAGGATGATTCCAGGAGCAGAGGGTCAAATAGCAGTTTCACACCGTGCTTCATGTTTTGTACAGTAGAGTTTTAATCGTCTGTACTGTCACAGGCACCGTCTGCTCTGTTTCTCCTATAAAACTGGCACCATTCACAGGTGTCTTAATACACTAAAGGAGATTTTAATCCAGGCAACATTTCAAATTTAGCCTCAAACTGATTTTTCTGTATCAAAACAGGAGCTGGGAGAATCTTTTCCTTTTATCCATTCACTACTATTTGACCCCAGACTGGAGGAGGCACACAGAGGGAGCAGGCTCACCTGGCCGGAGCTCAGGTCCTGAGGTAAAGCCTGCTGGGGAAAGAGACCAGGAAAGGCTAGATCTTCCTCAGAGAGGCAGAGAGCAAGTTCAAAGAGTGAGGCACTTCCAACTAAATCAATACTTACACCAGGAAACAGACTTATCACATGATCTCAGTCTTTAGACAAAGGTGTAATAACTAAGAGCACCACTCAGGTCTGAATCCTGCTGTCAAGTTCTGTTTTCAAACCCAAAATACTGACCCAGAAGCTTTCAAAGTTAAAGCACGTGTGTCTTCAAAGCTCGCCTTTTCTTTTTACATAAATGAGCAGCAACTGCTTTTCAAAACAACCTCTTCGAGTTAATGTTTTAATGAAAAAAAGGCAACATTCAGAGGGTTTTTGAAGTGCAGATACATGGTTAATAGTTATCATTTAAGGTTTGGTGAAAGCAGAAAAAAAATGTATATATTTGTATATTTTTACAGCGAAAGCAAACAGTTGATTTTCTGTAGAGAGGACATGAGAATCAAGGCGATGTTGATAACCTTCTCTCATCTTTTCAGCTTGGTTCTACTTTCAAGATAATCACTAAAAGACTGAATATGAGCTGTCGGATCATTCTTGTTTTGTTAGATCCAACTTCAGGATGTGAGGGTTTCTCTAAACATGCAAGGGACTCTGTGGATCAAACATTTGGATATAAAATGAAGATTACTCAACAGTGCTGTGATTAAGGTCAATCGCCCTCTTTACATTTTGGACCAAACAGCACTGTTACATTGTTGTCATCTCAAAATGAGAAACCGGACTGACCTAAACACAAACTAACCCTGATAAAACACAAAAGCCATCTATGTACTGAGCCAGGTACAGTTGTTCCTGTTCATTCTTTCTTCTTTCCTCTATTTTACTTCCTGTTTTTCTACCCAACATGGCAGATTTCCTTCTGAGGGTTTCTTTAAGTTGTCTTTGCAGATTGTTTTTCATATTGGAATAGCAAACTTGAGGGAAGGCAAAAACAAAACAAAATAAAAAACTATGAGGGAAGAGAGTTTGGGCAAGTTGCAGGTTTTAGGGGAGGAGATATGAGCTGTGTCTCTCTCCCCTCTTTCATCATGGACAACATGAGATCACTGTTAACAAACACAGATGGGCAAAGACGAGCCAGAGTCTGGTGAAAGAGCGAGTGTCACCTTGTCCTGCTCGGCCTGCAGCAGTCTGGCTTGGTTCTGTTCGCTGGATGACTTCAGGGTGTCGTTCCTTTGTTCCAACAGCAGGTGGCTCTGCTCCATACACCTGCAGGAAACAAATTCATAACTGACAAGTTTGATGGAACCTGAAAGTTTTGTAGATTTTTTGAACACAAAAAACAAAGACATCCCATTTACATAAGTATTTACAGCTCTTGCTCAATACTCTGTTGATTCATCTTTGGCAGCAGTTACAACCTCAAGTCTATTTGTATATGAAGTCACAAGCTTGTCACATTGATCTTTGGGCAGTTTGGTCCATTTCTCTCTGCAGCTCCTCTCAGGCTCCATCAGTTTGGATGGGGAGACATTTTCAGATCTCTGCAGATTCAGGTCTGGGCTCTGTTTGGGCCCCTCAGGGACATTCACAGTCGTCCTGAGGTCACTCCTTTGATATCTTGGCTGTGTTTAGGATTGTGTCCTGCTGAAAGATGAACAGTCGCCTCAGTCTGAGGTCAAAGTTCTGGAGCAGGTTTTCATCCAAGATGTCTCTGTACATCACTACATTCATCTTTCCCTCAATCCTGACTGGTCTCCCAGTTCCTGCTGCTGAAAAACATCCCCACAGCCTGATGCTGACACCACCATGCTTCACCGTAGAGATGGGATTGTCCAGGTGATGAGCGCTGCCTGGTTTCCTCCAAACATGACGCCTGAATTCACACCAAAGAGTTCAATCTTTGTCTCATCAGAGCAGAGAGTTTTCTTTCCCATGCTCTGAGAGTCCTTCAGGTGTCTTAAGTCAAACTCCAGGTGAGCTGACGTGTGTCTTTTACTGAGGAGTGACTTCAGTCTGGACTCTCTACCACACAGGCCTGATTGGTGGATTGCTGCAGAGATGGTTGTCCTTCTGGAAGGTTCTCCTCCCTCCACAGAGGAGCCCTGGAGCTCTTACAGAGACCATCAGGTTCTTGGTCTCCTCCATGACTAAGGCCCTTCTCCTCTGATAGCTCAGTTTAGATGGGGTCCAGCTTTAGAAAAGTTCTGGTGGTTCTGAACTTATTGAAGTCAATTCCTTTGACTTCATGCTCGGTTTGTGCTCTGATCTGCTCTGTCACATATGGAACCTTATACAAACAGGTGTGTGCTTTTACAAATCAGGTCTAATCAGCAGAATCTACCACAGGTGAACTGTAATGAAGCTGTAGGAGCATCTCACTGATCAGTGGAAACAGGATACACCTGAGCTTAGTTTAGAGCTGTGTGGCAAAAGCTGTAAATACTTATTTACATGTGATGTCGTAGTTTATTCACAATAAGTTTGCAAACATTTAAAAAAAAAAAAAAACTTTTTCACGCGGTCGTTTTAGGGTGTTGTATGAGTAATTTTTCCAGAATTTTTTTTTTTTTATTCCATTTCACATGAGGCTTTTAACAACTAAAAAGGTGGAAAAAGTGAAGCTGTGAATATTTTCAGGATGTTTTGTACTGAAACGAAGCTCCTCATCATGTGACTGACCTCTGGTTCTCGTTGATGAGCTCTCCAATCTTTCGGTTTTGCTCCTCGACACGAGAGCTTTTCTCAAACACCTCCTTTTTTAAACATTCATTTTCCTGAAAAGAAACACACACACACATATGCAAATTCAGTTTTCAGGTAAGTGCAGAAACACAAAATGATGTGATGTGATCTATGTTGTTCAGGTGTGCTCACCTGGACGATTCTTTGGATGTTGTGCATGATCATGGAAGTTTCCATGGACATGTTGGGGACACCAATGGAGAGACTTCCCTGCTTCTGGAGCTCCTCTATCTTCAGGAGGAAAGAAGATAATGTTATTATGATGGTGTTATTTCTTTTCTCTTTATCTTTTTGTTAATTAACATTTATATGTACCTTTGAGGCCAGTTGATCCACTTTATCTGCAACTTTTCCAACGGATAACCGTATCTCTGTGTTGTGCTGTCGGGCCTCTGTCATCAGGAATGACGTCACCTCACTGGAGCCTGGCAACACATTTACAGAAAGACTCATTTTTATTCATTTGAATTTAAATGAAACTTTCCTGACACAACGCTCTTTCTACTGCATTTATGTAACACCATCACTTCTACATGTGGATGTTTGATGAGCCCCGCCTCTTTCTTTCACATGCAGCCTCAACTCTACAGTGGTGGAAAAAAGTTTTCAGACACCCATGCATTTGTGAGATATTGCATTAAAGGTGAAGTATTCAGAAATTTTCAATAGGTTTTGTTTCCCTGATTATAAAAAGCATCCAAACTTGTATCCTCCTCTGTGGCTCAGTGTCAGCTGCAGTGCATGCCCACTGCCCCAGACTGTAGCTAAAAGCATGGCTAACAGTCGTAGCTTTGTAAACAAACCATAAAAAAACAGCCCTGCCTACACCTGCAGCATCGCGTGAGAGAAATTCAAGAGCCGAACACCTGACTTCCTGCAGGTAAATGAGATACGCTGCCAATATAGAATCATTCTTTCTCTGTTACAGCAGCTATCGTAGCCACACAGGATAGCTTCTCCAACTCGTTATCAGCAACACACAAAGTCACATGCACACTGGGCGCGCTGTGATTGGCTGGTCATCACCAAAAAAAACTCCTGCTCTCCAACCAGTAGCGTCCCAAGTCCAGTATAATATTACTATCTTCACCTCTCGATGTCCCATGATGGGCAATTTAGTGGAAGGAGATGTAGAAGTTTTTGTTCTTAAAGCTCTTCTCTCTCAGATGCTGTCTGATAGTTATTAGGCTGCAGTCGGCTACAATAATGAGTCAAGGATCATCCTGTGTCTTGATGTACAGCCAATCAGATCCTCTCTCAGCCTGGTGAAATTGTTTTTTGGGTCTACCACATGACTTTTTTGATCCATAACGTTCCATAACGAGGTCTTTGAAAAAGTTTTCGAAGCGCTGTTGGGTAGTTATTGGGCTGGTGTCGGCACCAAAAATCTAACCACGTTCAAAGAGAGAAGATTTTTTACCTTTGCCATCAGCACATGAACATTTTTGTGCAGATTTTGTCTTTTAAATGCAGTGATCTTAAACTTTGATCAGCTGATGAACAGTGTTTCATTTTAATTGTTGTTCCCAATAGATTGCTTAATCATTTTTTTCTCTCACTCCTATTTCTTCTTTTTTTGCATTTTGAAACTATTTAGAACCTTTTTAAGATCCAACAGAGCAAAATTTAAATTACTTCAATTTACAAATTGGTCAAGATTCAATTTACAAGATTTTGTTCAGGACTCCTGTTCTTTTTGATTGAATTGATGTTCTTACCCATGTAGGGAACAGCTGGTGCTGGGTAAACCTGACTGACAGGCTGCAGCTGAGACGGAGCCACAGACGTCTGTGTGTACAGGTAAGGCTGTGAAACAAGAAGATACAAAGAGAGAAATACATGTTTAGTCACACATTTACTGACATAGACACCTGTTTGTAGAAAATGTGGTGAGACGTTACCTGAAATGCGTGGCTGCTGCCTGGCAGCCCAGACTGAGGGGCAGAAGTGCTCAAAATGGGGAGTAAGGCCGAGGGTTGGGCAGTGAGAGGATGAGGATGTGCTGCAGGAAAAACAAAGATATAGTTTCAGGGAATTTCCTCGAGAAACTGTCTATGAGCAAACACACAGTATTGAGGCTTACCATGAACTGGAGCTGGAGCAGGAGCAGAAGCTGGAGCTGAAGTTGAAGCCGGAGCAGGAGCAGCTGTGGAGATGGGGACTGGGGAGGGAGCTGCAGGCTGATCCTTGGCCCGGCTGCCGCTGGTATCCTGCTGTTTGAAGAGAGAGAGACGTCGGCTTTGGTACATCTTAATCTGAAACATTTCTCACTGGAGAGTTTCCTCAGTGTTTACAGCTGACTGTCCTTCAGAGGATTGTGTAAACTCACCTCCAGCTCAGAGTCGCTGGACTCCGGCTGACCTGCTGCTCCGGTTAGGAAAGGCAACATGGGCTGACCCATCTTTGCCATGCGAGAGATCAGCTTTGCTTTTGTGGCGTCTGGATTCTTGGGTCAGAAAACGAAATCCACAGTACAAACAGCTGCAATGTAACTGAAGATAGTCAAAGATGCTTTAATATCACTGCATTAGTTTGATAAAAAAAACTTACAGCCAGCTGTTCACTAAGAGAGTTGGACTTCACACGAACTGGTGGCTCCCTGAAAAAAAAAAAATCAGTTGAGGCACATTAACAGGACAGAAGGGTTAGGATCATAATGTTAGTCCTTCTCTCAGGCTTCAATCTCACCCTGGTCTGCCTGGACCTGAGGTTGGGGTCTGTGCTGGGGGCTCTGGAGCCAGATTCTCCACACTTGGGGCCGGGGAAGGAGCAAGGGAGGGAGCGAGGGAGGGGGCAGCTGAGTCTCTGGAGCCGGCGCTGGCTCGGTCAGAGCCGCTGTCCCGAGCAAACTTGACCTAGAGAACAAAGATCTTCAGTTTAATCTTTTCAGAAGAGGAGTTCTTGGAAAAGGAGCAGGCGAGGAAGAGCTGCTGTCAGCATTAATGTGTGTGTTACCCGCCGAGGCTCTGCTTCAAAAATAAGAGTGCTGTTTGCTGGGACTCTGTTTGGGACTCCCTTGGATCCGTACGCGAGGTTAGGAGGGATGATAATGAGACGACGTCCGCCCTTCTTCATCCCCAGCATCCCTTCCTCCCAGCCCTGAGACAGAGAGGAGAACAGGATGAGAGATGAGAAATCAGCACCTGCTTTCACCTGACAATGTCTTAATCATGTAACTGAGATGAATCATGTTCAGACCAAGCCCACAAGGGGACATGAAGATAGCAAAAAGGTTATCTTGAGATTTTTTTGCTAGATCTCACAAAAGCTTTCTTCTGTATTCTTCAGACACTTCATTAAAATGTTAAGCAGTATGAAGAGTGGGAAGAGGCCTGGACGTGTGCTAAAACCTTAAGTCTCTGTAACAAAGTTAAGGCAAAGTTGGATTTTTCCACTGAAAAACATTTGTCCACTTGTTGGTGTCTTTATTCCTGTTTACTAACAGTAAGTGGGTGACCCCTCTGACAACATCGCAAGATCTCCAGAAAATCCTTAATTATTTTTCTCTCTCCATGCCCCCTTAGGGGCTCTGTATGTTTTAAAGCATGTGGAAAATTACATTTTTTGTCAAGGGCGCAAACCAAACAAAATTTGATCTAGTAACATCTCACTTAACTATATTTGGACTGTGCATAGGCTCATCAGAGAACACAAGACAAGAGTATAGTAATGAAATGATGCATAAAACTAGTTCAAGATGCGGGATCAGAAATATTCAGGCCCAAAAATGTTGTTTGCAAGTCAAAATAGTCTGAAAATCAATTCTGATCAAATCCAGATCCTCATGCTGCCATAAAAACATACTGAGGTTTTCCTGCATTGCCCCTGAGTACATGACATTACAGAGTAAAACTACAAATGTTTCTCCAAATCATCTAACACCAGGAAGAACCTGCATGTCTCTCTCTGCTGAGACTTTAATCTTTTCTCATAAATTTCTTTTCTGGGGTTGATTATGAGCCGTCTGAACTCACCTTGATCACCTTCCCAGCTCCAACTTTCAGTCGTAGCAGCTTGTCCTTGTTCTGGTTGGAGTCAAACATCTGAAACAGTGAAGATGAAATAAGTTCTGTGTGTTCGAGTTAAACCAAAAGGTAGAAAGAGACCAAAAGACAGAAGATGTGATATAACATTGGAGCAGCTCTGACCTGTCCAACACCGTGGTTCTGCAGGAGCCAGCCTGTGTACACCACCTCCAAAGAGTCTCCGTTCTCTACCGCCTGACCCTCCCCCAGACTCAGATCCTGAACCACCACGATATCCAACGAGGCCACACTGTTCGCTTTGGCCAAACACACCTGGAGAGTAGCAGAGGTGATGTCAGGAATCACATGAACTGGCGATAGTGTGGATCTCACACACTCCAGAGTCACGTCTGCTCCCGTGTTTCTTACCTCTTTGCAGAAATCTGAAGATGCTTTGTCCGACTCGAACATCAGCGACCAGTTCTGTCTCTGGTCGTCGTAGAAAGTGCAGTAATTGTTTGGCTGTACCTGCAGGAGATAAAACGCCCACTGTCAGGAAGTCTGTGTGCTCATTTCTGCCACAGCGCGCTCAAAAATCTCACACTTTAACATGTGTGTCATCCATGTGTGACAGTGTAATAAGAGCATTTAAAGGGCAGGTTGAACTTTTGAGGGTAAACTTTTTGGTGTTTGTATCAACTCATTAACTCATCAGAGGTGTGGATGGAGCTGATGTATTGAATTCTCAGTGCATGTTTTCTCACAGCCCTACAGCAGTGTTTAGAGGCAGAAGGCATCTTAATACATCCACTGTGCTGGTTATGTCTTATTCAATCAAACATGCCTGCCTATAACGTGGCGGTTACAGTAAAGAGGTTGTGCAGTTTTCATTTCGACTGCTTTTTCTTTTATTGAGTCTTGGTTTTCACCCCAATTAACCTTTTAGTGTCAGCACCATTTTAGTTTTTTTCTCTGAAAGTATCCACAACTTCACTTTCTCCACATTGTGTTATGTTACAGCCTCATTCCAAAATGTAGTGAGTTCTATTTTTCCTCAAATGCTGCACACAACATCTCACAATGACAGCATGAAAAAGGGAGTTTGGGAATTTTTGCAGATTTATCATGAATAAAACTGCATCATCACATGTACATAAGTATTCGCAGCCTTTGCCACTAGGCTCTAAATTAAGCTCAGGTGTGTCCTGTTTCTTTCCTTCAGGTGTTCCTACAGCTTCATTGAAGCCCACTTGTAGAAGATTCAAAATTTCTCAGTATGTAACGGAACAGTCTACCTGACAATGCACAGCGCGAATGTGGTTAGTCAAATTGGGGGCACTCAGGTTGAGGTGAATTACTGACACCTACTGGAATAAATCAGCACAACTACAACACAACAACATAAAATGTGAAACGGTCCGAGAGATAAAAGTGAAGTGACATGAAAGAAACAGCGGTAAATCTGCTCACTTCATCATGAACAAGCTGTTTACTTTTAGTAAATTCATAAAAGCCCGTAAATCATTCATCACTTTTTTTTTCAACTAACAGCCTACATGGGTAATGAGGACGCAGTTTTTCCACAAGCTGTAAAGAATTTTTAAAAAGTCAGTTGGTTCCAGATTTATTATCAATGCACGATAACTTTTGGTGCAAGATTAAAAATCAAATATGGTGGTTTTGCTGTAATAAACTTCTATACCTTTGCAAATTTTATAAAATCAGGACTCTAATCTCACCCTGAATTTGTTGTTTTTCTATATGAATTAAAAATGTTCCTTGAACTACTAAAAATAATGAAAATGCCAAAAAAAATTCTTAAATTTTGCACTGATAGTTTGTAGTAGGTGGTTTGGAAAAAAGCCACAGACTTTTTTTATACAGGCATAGACAAAAGTATTGGCACTCCTGGAATTTCACCAGAAAATACACCATTTCTCCCAGAAATTGTTACAATTACAAATGTTTTTGGTATGATTGTGTTTATTCCCTTTACGTGCATTGGAAAAACACAAAAAAAGGAGGAAAAATATGCTAAAATTGGCACACTCTTACACAAAAAATGGGCTGTATGAAATTGTAAGCACCGTTTTAGAATTATGGGTACATCATTTAGTTTCAAGCAGGTGATGCTTGTTTAAACTCAGCTGTGGTGAGTAACAGGTGCTGGTAATATAGAAATCACACCTGACACCAGTTGGAATGTTTAAAAGTTGACTCCACCTTTGTGTTGTGAGTCTTTGTGTATCACATCAAACGGAGAAGAGAAAGAAGAGCTGAGTGTCTGAGGACTTAAAAATTCCAGGGGTGCCAATACTTTCATCCATGACTGTATAAGGTCCAACAGGTGACACAGCAGAGACCTGCACTGCAAAGCTGAAGTTTCCCTTATTGGGCTAACTTCAGGATTAACCCTGGATTTTCAACACTGATTCACTTCTTACTGGGATAGATCGTCATGGTTACCCAATCTGAACGAACCTGCTTCAGAATAGGTTAAGATCTGGATCAGACATCAACGAGCACAAAAGCTCCACCTCCTGACCAATCAACTCCCTGGAAAATGTATATATAACCAGTGCAACATTTCCTGAGTGTGAAGTGTGATGGATCGTGTTACATGTTTGTCAGTATGCATTCCTCATCCTTTACATCTCAACTCACCGTGAAAACAAAGCCCACGTGAATCTTGGCAGCGGTCACTTGCTTCTGTTGGCTCAAGTACAGAAGAAGTTTGTACTGCAGGGGAAAAAAAGGAAGGAAAAAAAAATCAAAAGCCATACAAATAATCTCAAACAAATGACCAGTTTAGAAAAAGTTCAGACCTCCTTTGTTGTGTGGCTGCCCAGTACGGCTGCTCCAAGTTTGCCCTGCTTCACATACTGTCCGTTAATGCTGCACAGGGAGAGAAGGCAGAGGGACGTGAATCTCTATACAAGATTTATTTTAGGGCTTTTAAGTGTTTTTCAGACAATGTGTGACTATTGGGAATTTCCCCTCGTGGGATAAATAAAGTATATCTTATCTTATCTTATCTGCAGCATAGAAACTTTACTTTTTTCTCTACATATGACAGAATCAGTAGGTTATAACTTTAACCCAAACCAAGGATGCTCACTATCTGAAGGCTTGGACCGCTGTGGCGAATAAAACTGCAGGAGCCCCAGGTGGAGGAGCAGGTTTCTGGGTGGATGGTGCTGCAAACGGACAGAGGAGACATTCAGTTTAGCGTCATGATCATGGAGCTCACCCTAAAGTGTTTGGTTCCTCTGGGTTACCTGCGTTGGAGCTCTTTCTGGGCTGTTTTGGAGCCGTGTACTGAAACGAGTCGTTCCCCTGACTGGCTTCCTGGTCGAGTCCAAACAGGGAGGCCAGCTTGGCCCTGTGAGGAGAACAAGCGGAACCGTCTCAGATATTTATATTTGGTCATGACATGCATTCTCCACACTGTATGGACAGAGTTAAAGAAGAGAAAAATCCCCACCTCTGACACAGCTACGTAACTCCCAAAGCTGCTCATGTTGTACTCTTTTACTCTCATCTCAGGGATCTCACTGATTTCTGTGGCTGCCTTCCAAACTTCACGAGCCTCTTACACCGGAATAATCCCCATTAAGGCTTAAAAGTCACAATGGGCTGCATTATGTTCAAAATGTCTGCTCAAACCAGGTTAAAAAAATCTGCAACTAACACCCTATATCCACAGCTCGGATATTCTATCATTCTATCTCTTATTATTGCTTTCCTGCTATTATCATCTGTTTCATTGGTCTTGTGAAGCACTTTTTTTTTACCTGCATAAAAAGTGATAAACAGTAAAGTTACCAAAACATGATTTTGGGTATTATAACAATTTGTGTTCATGTACAGTATATATCCTGTGTACATCAATGTTATTATTTCATGTATCAGCAGATATATGGGATATCTGCTTTCTTTCCCCCCCAGTATCAGCCCCAAAAATCCCATATCAGTCAGGCTCTAATGGTTTTATGTGATGAGAAGTTGTTCAAAATAAGCTGTTTTAATGGACTTAAATCATTCTATAGAAATGAGTGTTCACCTGTGAGATAAGTTCCCCCTCTGTAACAACTAGAAGTGGGTTAGTGACAAGAATCACCAGTGTTTCTCTCTCTCTCATTACTTCAACACTAAGTAACAGACTATTAAACATCAGTGTTTAGAGCCCACTTTAAGAAAACTGCTCTTGACCCACTAACTCATCCCAGTAGGTGGCTGGGTGCCATCTGCCATAAATGGAAAAAGAAGAACAACATAAGTGTTGAGCATTATGGGTAACAGTATATGAGGCAGACTAGAAGAACATCCATGTACTTCTGGTAAACTGCAGATTTTACATGGACTATACTACATTGAGACCAAATCAGTGCTCAGACACACTAACAGCTGAGCCTAAATGACAGATTTTTCTATACTGCTTCCAATTCTACAGCTGATATTAGTGTCACTTTCCTCTGGCCTTGTCTGACTCCGTTATGTGACCTCTGTTTCTACGCTTTATCTATACAGAGAGAGAACAAGACACAGTCACACTAAGGCTGGGCAATTAACCACAAATTAGACTGAATTGCACTTTGACCTGCTGCAATAATATAATTGTAGGCAGTGCAATATTTCTTTAATCCAAAATGTATCAGAATACCACATATGATTTGTGGCAGTAAATGTTTTGTGCTCTACACCCGTGTTACTTCACCCTGCTCAGCCAGACAGGCAAACTGTTGAAAACTACCTTTGCAAGAGGAACAATATTGGTGGTCAAAAGTGGCAAAAAAATGGCAAGAAGTAGCAGCAAAACTTAGATCAAAGGGGTAAAAACAGTCAAAAGCAAGAAAAATTGGCAAGAAACTTGGGAGACAACTTGGAAAATAGGCAGAAAGTAGGAATAAATGGTCCAAATGCAGAAAAAAAGGAGTGAAAAGTGAATAAAACGGGCAAAAAGCAGTCACAAAAGGAGGTAACTTTGCACATCTATTTTAGGTGTGTTGGCGAGCAGGGATCCAGCAATGACTTTGAATGTAAACTCCTGCACACTGTCAAAACTTGCAAAAAAACTAAGTTTTTTAACAACATTTTGGTGCTAAGACCTTCATCAGGCAAACATTTTTCTTAAAAGAAACACCAGGACATGTTAAATAGGAGGTGTAGCCTCACACCTGCAGCAACTTCTCATCATGATGTCAGCATTCACCCATAGAACAAGGAAAACAACAAAGACAAGGACAAACAAGAAAGAATAACAGATATACACTACCTGACAGAAAGAAGAAATACAACACTCAAAATTATTGATACACATTATATAAGGGGATCAATTCCCTTATTTTTTTTAAATACTCTGTCAATCACAATTAAACTAGTGAGTCCCGAGACCTGAATTGCCAGGGCTAGTTTTAAGTTCTGTTTTCATCCTGCTCATAGGTTTAGGTTTAGGTTTATTTTGAACATGAAGAAAATACATAAAAACAAAACAAAACAAACAAAAAAATGTAACAACAAAATCAAACAATAGCATGTCAAAAAAGGAGTAGGAAGAAGTAAAACTTATCAAGTCCCACCCCTTTTCCCTGATTACATGATTAACATGTTATGGTAATTTTCAATAAATATCTCTAGTTTAATCATACATGCATATCCATACATATTCATAAATACACATACATATAAAACAAAAAAATGTCATGGGTTGTCGTCATGCTGTAATTAATGTTAATGTTATTTTCAAAAATGTGATAGTTTACAAACACAGAAGGCAGGGAACCTAAGAATTATCACACCATAAATCATATTTGCCATATAGGGAAAAATGATCATAAGTATTCGGCTATAGCTTTGCAAATCGTTCAGCTCTAATTCACAACAACAGATAATTCAGAGAATGTGTGGAACTTAAGGAGGCAGCTAGAGAGAACCAAAGCATCCGTTATCATTAGTGCTTTTCCCGGGCAGGGACGTGTAGGTCTGGAGTCTACCCTTGATCTCAGTGGGTCTAAGGTGTACAACTAGAACAGGTCTCCAGCCTATCACAGGACTAACACAGGCGAGCACAGCAACTGGCAACTTAGACCAATCAGTGACCAATTATGATGAGCATGTTCTTGGGCAGTTGGAGGAAACAGGAGAAAAGACACATCCACATGGAGAACGTGCAAACTTCTCACTACAAAGCAGCTGTTCAACCGGGTATCAAACCTGGAACCTTGTTGCTGTGAGGCATCAGTTCTAACCACACTTCAGTATTTAGTACTGCAGACAACACAGTGTTTTTGAATGTAGTTGTTAAATCTGTTTGGAAAGCAGAAATAAAGCTGAAACAGCATGAACCACTGCACCACCGTGCCAACACAAACTAAAAAGTGATTATTTGACATAAAACCTCCTTTTTCTGCTTCCTATATCATTATTTCTTTATATGAGGAACTTGAAAACTTTAAAAATTCCTACCACCCCTAAAAACTGTCTTATGTAGAAAACGGGAGCGTTCTCTCTCAGCTGATACATTCACCTTAGCTCCATGACAAACCTCATTAGCTGGGTAAAAAGGGTAAAAAATGAGGTATGAATCTTATCTCTTAGATTTAGCGACAGACTTCTGCCATAAATAACTTATCTGACATCTCCAAGTGGAGTTTTAAGCTGGTTATGAAGCTGTCAGCAACAACATGATGCAGAAACAACGACAAACAAACTAAGACGACCATCACTGGGTCAGATACCGATGAAGCTATTCACAGCAGACTGAAGGGCCTTTGTTTACATTTTTCCCAGCATAGCTCCAGAGTTAGAGGTGTGGTGGGATGGTAAAATGAAGCAGGAGGATTCCTCTGAAGAGAAAACTAATCACACATGGAAAAGAAATCAAAAGCAGGGACCCAAAACAGCAACAATTGGAGCACATAGATGAAAACTCAAAGCTACATCCTTCTTGATGCCTCCACTGGTGATTTCTCTCTTTATTGATCAGATTCATTTTAAGTTTTTTTTTTATTTTTTTTATCTAAGACAGGGGATAAATTTAACTGTGAAACAACTTTTTAATAACTTACTTTTCACATTGGCCTTGCTGCAGAGCTACATCAGACCTAACTTTATTGGGAATGTTAATAAGTTTTAGCTTTAGCAAAGTATTTCTAATACAGATCACCTGAATATGTTAGCTGTAGGCAAAAAGGGAAATAAAATAATCTAAAGTTTTCAGCTTTTCATTGTTTTCCTCTGTCTGCATCAACTTTCCAAACAAATGCACACACCAGCAAGTACGGGTGCAAAATACATCATTTTAGTATCATCATCGCAGTATTCGCATGCACAATATTCATATCACAAGGTATAATATATATATATATCGCAATATGTTTGAGCCTTTCAGTGACGTTTATTTATTCCGTCTATGCCCAATCATATTGCTACTAGATGTAAATGAGCATCCATTGATATATTTGTCTATATTACAGCAACAACTCCCTCAGTTATTTCACCTTCTCAGCGCTTGGTCATCTCACCTGCTGTTATCAGGGTCAGGCAGAGCGACATGCAGCGTGAGTGGTTGAGCCACTGAGAGAGAGGGAGCGGTGAATGAGAGAGGAGCATTGCTGGGATTTGGCAATCTGTCAGTTTGCTCATAGTTAAAATCATATAAGGTACTTTATTCAACACTTTCAGGGTTATTTTGAAAAATATCAAATATATCACAGGGGGACACAAATAAATATCCCAGCATAACTTTTTCCTAATATCATGCAGCCCAAACAGCAAGATCTCCATGGGGAAACCTATCCACAGGGGGAACCATGATGAAAATTTACCATGGCTGTGAACCAGAATCACTTGCAACAACTTCTCAGAATCTTCCTCAGTGGATGCTGCTTCACTCTGTTGTGATAAAAGACAAACTGCACCTATTTCTGAGGTGTGAGGCTCGACACAGATTCAAACTTCTAATTTCCACATCAATACAAGCTTTCATCTTCTAATTACTCTTATCAAACAGCTGCATGGTTTCAAACAGAAAGATTTCCGGGGTTGGTAATGGCATTTTCTTCCCTTTATTTGCACATCAATGTTAGCCAACCACACTGTAACAACTACACCTGCTCCATCAAAGAGCACAAGACTGAATAAACTCTGCAAAGATTTTCTCTTTCCTAAAAGTCAAGCCCTCCAAACCAGCCCCAAACTGAGCGTACTGACCCCGGTAACTCCCTCCAATGGTAATCGCTGGGATCTCCAAGAACAGCCATGTTGAGAGCCTTCAGGCCCTCATCCTTGAAGGTAAGGAGCTGGGATGAAAAGAGGGAGTCCCTTTGCATGTGTGAGTAAAAATCCTCCTAACGTATGTTCCAACGCCCCGTGTCCCGGGCTGCTCTCTCGTCCCCCCGGTGCTCTCACACCACCATGGCACATTCAACAGCATAGCAGAGGGAGACACTGTCCGAGCGGCTCTCTCTCCTTCTCCACTGAGCAGAGCTGGGCTGTGGAAGGAGCCTTCACCTTACTCCTCTAACTGGCAGCATGTGAGAGGAATTAGACGCCATACCAGCCCCCCCTCCCTCCCTCAGGCTGAGCTTGTACACTGACGCTGCTGCTGCTGCTGCTGCGATCACACAATGCCATCACACATCATGGTCAGGCTGAAAATGTGGTGAAACTGTGACTGAATGCCTCGTAGTCTTAAGTGGAGTTGTATTGATAGTAAGTGAGTCAGTGTAGAGACACAAGAAGCCCAGTTTCCATTCATAAAAACATCTTATTTGTTTCTCAACATCACTACAGCTTCTATTTTTATCCCTTCTCTGCACACATACAGGAAGTAAACATGCAAAACCTGATATCAATCTGGCTTATTCCACCATTTCTCTGCAAAGGTTGACCAAAAATAACATCATTCGACTGTATTTACAAGGGGAACGAAAGGTGAAGATGTAATAAAATGTAATGGCAGACCTGAACACACAAAAAACTAGGCTGTAGGGGATGACGGCAGGCATGTGATAACTCATGCAGACCTTATGAACTCACTGGACTGAATTAGAAATAATCACCCATGGACCAAGCGCTCCTGAATATGGCACAGATGTGATATTTTATACTGATTTCATTACCAGAATAATTGTATGAATTACATACAATTACAAGCACGTTAAGAATGAATTGGTTGTGACAGCAAAATGTAGTTTTGAATTAAGTTAATACTCTATAACATAGAGAATTTTAGTTTGATCATGATAAAACCGTAAGTTAAGAGTTTATTTACCTATTAATGATGAATTCCATCATTTTCACATGATACGTTTTCATGTCAGTCGTTATTCTGATGAACCAATTTAAGGAGCAACAATTGTTTAAATATTGAAATTACAGATTCACACTTCAATGAGAATTAAAGCGCATAATGTGACAGTTTGAGATACATTCTGTGTGTTTAGAAGCTTGTACTCAGAGGGAAAAACCTCAGCAGAAAGTCGCTTTATTTACAAAATGTAATTGAAATTTGTCTGCTGTGAAGTGAAGTGGCTAAGCTAGTTAGCTCGCAGTAAAGCTGCAGTCTGTGTCTGAATAACAGGATTAAACTCACCCCCCAGCAGGAGACAGAAAGTCCCCGTCCTCATCGTCTCCGGCAAACATCTTTACAGTCTCAAACCCGTTTCTGTTAAATTAAAGAAAAGCACAAAACCACTGAGCTATTTTTACATGACTTGCTTGTCAAATTGTGACTTCCCCTTCCTGTTTGTGGAGGAATCGATCAGCTGACTTTCCACCTGATCCTGAGTCAGTGAGAACCAGTGAGCACCAGAGGGCGCCAGAGACACTATATACAGTCTAAGGACCATGTACATGACATGGACATTACATTTCTACACATTTTCCTTTCAAATGCAAAAAGCTTTCTTTTCTCAAACTTTGACCGTCATCCATATTTAGGGATACTGCCCACATCCTTTAGTGGGAAAATGTCATCACTCCAGTCAAAAAAATAAATAAATAAATAAAAATAGTAATAATTTGCGCACGCAAAACTTTCTCCTGAGCTCGAGAAACTATCTCGTACGCACTAGATTTTTTTTTTTTTTTTTTTTTTTTTCTGCCTATGTCCCCTTAGGCGTACTCTCGACAATAAAAGTCATAACTAAACACTGAAAGCTAACTAATGGAACTAAAGAAAACTTCCTGTACAAAGATCAACTTTTTCTTACAGAAATGTGAAAAGAAGATACCGTCCTAAAAGTTGGAGAAACTTTGGAGAATATCCTTTTTTTAAAAACCGAAAAGAAGAAAAGTTGTGGGCAGGAGATTCAGACAGCAGGAGTAATTTACGGTTTATGGCACAGATATATGTCATGGTGTTGAGATTGGCCCTGGGCTGGTACATTTTTCTTTTCAGAAAATACAGAACATTTTTTAAATCTTTCTTTTGTAAGTCAATACATGCATAAATATAGATGCATACATATGGGCTTTTTGTGCACTCAACTTATCATTAACATACTGCCATTTATAAATTGTTAATTTTGTTATGGTTGTTGCCACTTTTTTTGAAGTACATTTTGTCATTTGCTTTTTCCCTCTTTTATTTTTCTCATTTTATTTTATCTTTTTCCTTTCCTTTCCTTTTTAAATTGATATTCATGTAAGTCATTTGATTAACCTGTATTATCACTATTACATTATTATTTATACATCAGTACTATTATTCAGTATTTCTGCTAGGCTCACAATAATAATAATAATAATAATAATAATAATAATAATAATAATAATAATAATAAAATAACAGTAAGAATTTCTGGATCAGTGATCAGGTGAACTAACGGGAAGGAGAAGAGCACCCTGATCAGACTGAAATCACAACAAATCCTTTCACAGGTTGGTCCTTCAAAAACTGCTGAGAGAACCAGATTTGGTGGAGTTGACTCCTCTTTCCAACTACACCTACATCCAGAACTTTGTGATGATGTGAAAGTGATGAAGACAACTTTCTTGTTTAATTTAATTAATAATTATTTTTATTTTATTTTATTTTTTATTATACAGAACTGAATGTAAAAGTGACCCAACTTTACTGACGATGATGAAATACTTCGAGAAAAGTTTTTTTTTTTTGCGACGGACACACATGTGCGTTCCTGCGTGCGTCGTTGCCATAGAAACAGAATCCGAAGTTATAAAAGGCCTGCTGACCCTTTTAGAACCCCCTTTTGCACCTGAACTTGGAAACGAGCTGCTGCAAATCTTGACTTTGGAAAGCTAACTCTTGGAAAACGACTGACGGAATCTTCTTTTTTGGAAAAACTCAACTCTCCGGATCGATCATCAAGTGTAAACCTGAGGAGTCTGTAAAATGGCCTTCAGTGGAACACTTCTTTAGCCGGACCACCTGCTGCTGGGAGCCGAGCAGAGGGAGCACAGCCCTGCAGGTAAGAGACACTTCAACCTGGGCTCTGTTTGAGGCTGACATTTAGCAAAGAGGAGGGGATTTACTCAATGAAATTAAACTTTAAAGCTTTGTCTGTAAAACAAATTTGAGTAACTTTTTTGAAATATAAAGTTCAAACCTGTGTATTATCACCTATTTGATTGGATATATGTTTGTTTGTTTTTATACATGAATTGCTTTGGGGATAGTTTGTTACTTATTATATCACTTTATATTTTTATATTCTACTTTTAATGACGTTAGCCTGATACCAGTATTTTGATTTCATTAGCCAATTTTGTTAGCCTTATAGCATAATTGTCGTTCGAACCTTGTGTAATACCCGAAGACAAATGATTTTCAAAGAGTTAACAATATTCATATGGATTATATAAAGTGGAAAAACTTTGAAATATGACTTAGATAATGGTGCTATGAGTGAACGGTTAGCTACTGTATTTAAGTCCATTTCTGGAGCTAACTATTGTCATTTAATTAGCTTCATAGCATTATTGCCCAAGTCAAAGAAATTTAAATGAGTTAACAACAATAATTAAAATAATTTTACTATTATATTATAGAGTGGAAAAACTTTGATATATATACTTGACATTCTGAGGCAATTATGCTATGAGGCTAACGGTTAGCTAATGTTTCGTTAGCCTCAGAAAAGTTGCTTAATTCAAATATGTTAAAACGATGTCAATGACTTGATAATAATATTTAAAAAAATAAATTTCTTTATCTTAATATAATAAAAAAGGAATAGATAGACGTACAAAAATGCTTTTTCTTCTTTTATGAAAAATTAGAAATTTGACTTTGGCAGTATTGCTAATGGTTTACTAATGCAGGCTAATTCTGTCATGTGGGAAGAATGAAGGATTATCTCATTAAAATATCTGATAGTATAATTTGAAAAGAGATTAATTCAGGTTTTACTCTGTATTTTTCTACGATTTTTCAGTGTAAAATGATCATTTTGGCAGTCAGTGTCTAAATATCCCGCTCAAAGAGGAAGGTGTAAACAGTCAGTGAACGGGTTTTAAAACACTTTTGTTTCAGGATATTCACATTTTAAAACACTGAAAGATTTGAAAAGAATGTTGATAAAATCGAATTTTTGAATAATGTTAAAAACGTTTATTTTTATATTGAGCTCCATGGAGACGGTGAACGTGATGACGTCAGATGTGTAAACAGCAGGGCACGTTAACCTGTGCGGTTGTTGAGCTGGAGTCGTTGGTTTTTACTGTTTAAGCTTCTGTTTTGATCCAGATCTGACTCAATACAAAAATTTGTCCTTTGGGGTCAAATCTGATCACTTTGATAATTTTATTTATTTTAAACATTCCTGAAAATAATCCCACAGATCCATGTTGGTGTTAGGAGAGAACTTGTTATGTTGACTCATTTAACAGCATCTTGTTGACGTGTCGTGGTTTTTAGTAAGCTGCTGGTTCAGCTGGGTTTTTAGTTTTGAACCGGTGTTCAGCAGGACTTTAGGATGCTGCTGTGTGGATGCTGTTTGAATGAGCGCGCTGTCCTCTGGGATGACTTATTTCTTTAAGCTCCTTTGGATCAAGACAAACCTTAATTTGACTAAACGAACATAGTTTCTTAGTGATACTAGACTGTGTTGATGTGTGTGGGCTGAGAGCAGCTGTAACTCAGTGAACTTTAACAGAACTGAACCTGCAGCTGATTCTGCAGCTCTGCCTCTGTTCACTCTCTCACATCTCACTTCAAGTTTTTGAGTCAGACAATCATCTTTATGTGAACAGAGATCTTCTCAGCTCTCCTCAGATTCTTTCGATGAGTAATAGATGTTTCCTCTTTAAAGAGTCAGAATGTAAACTCTGTTCTCACACACTCTGACTCTTTCTCTTCAGATGGTGTGGACGTCATCCTGGAGCGTCCTGAGGACAACGGCGTCCCTCATGTCATCGTCTTGGACAACGAACCAGGTGATCATGCTCCAATCTACATCTCCTCTGGTGAGGAAGATGATGATGGTGATGATGATGATGTTATTTTTGTTCCAGATGGTGACAGGATAAATCACCAGGTGATGGAGCCTGAGGACGAGGACACTGAGGGCGAGGACAGTGAGGGCGAGGACGAGGACGACAGTGACTACTGGAGTGAGGACTCTGGTTATGACTCCATGTCTGAGGAGGAAGAGGAGGAAGAGGATCAGGTGGAGGATGATGAGGAGGACGACATCAGAGCTCGCTCTCCTCTCAATCAGGAGCTGGCAGAGCTCTTCTGGCAGGGATGGATCCTTCTTTCCAACCAAAGGATCCATGATGCTCGTCCTCCTCTGAGTCCTCCTCCTGTACCTGTGGGTCCTCCTGTGGATCCTCCTCCTGTGGATCCTCCTCCTGTTCCTCCTCCTGTTGGTCCTGCTGGTCCTTGTCCCAGTTCTCCTGGCCCCCCCTCAGTCCCTCAGAGTCCAGCAGAGTGTGTCCCCTCCACCTCTGGCCTGGGCTCGTCCTCCAAGAGGGAGAGGGAGGAGAGCAGCGTGGAGCAGGTGAGTATGAAGAGGCAGAGGAGGAGTGATGAAGATTCAGCTCCTTCATCCTCCTCAGGCCTCAGCTCCAGCACAAACAGCAGATTCTGGCTCGTTCCTTCTCACCACACGGGATGGAGCGAGGACAGTGACTCAGACTGAGACAGAGACTCTGTTTGCTGCTGGAAGGGAGAGTATACACACACACACACACACACACACACACACACACACTAATAACAATAGTTGTTAAATGTTGAATGAAATATTGATGTCTGCAGTTGAGGTGAGTAATATTAGGTATAAGGTAAGTAGTGTTTCAAATTTTCTGCCATCTTTAAACACATACACACACACCAATAACAACAGTTGTTAAATGCTGAATGCTAAATGAAATATTGATCTTTGGTAGAGGCGAGTAACTCTTCATGTCAGTGTGTTGAATCTTTAATCTTAAATTCTTTTTCAAAGCTGATTTCTCTCATGAACTCACTCTGTTGTTGTATTTTGAGCTTCAGAAGTGGAGCAGACAAAGGTAAGTTCAGACCTGACCACAGCAGAAGTCTCCGGTAAGTTTTCCTCCTGCTCACTGATGGTTCAAAGATCATTTCACACTCTCTGTCAGACTCTCAGCTTTTTGCAGACGTCTGTACGACACAGAGGTAAAGTAAGAATCAGCAGAACAACGACAAAACTACACAGACTTTTTCATGATCTGATCAAACTGTAACAGCAGAAGTCATCATTGATCCAAAGCTGTTTTTCTTTCTTTGTCTTCATCCTGAACTGATGCTTCTTGTTTCCTAGAGCAGAAGAGACCATGAGGAGGAGTCGCAGCCACATGGAGAGAGGAGGTTTGTGGAGCAGATGAGGAGGATGGATGAGCACAGAGCAGCTGCAGAGCGGTGGTGGCCTTTCTTTCAGCGCTCAGTAAGTCGTCCACTCTCAGACCACAGCAGTGAGAGTAAAGTCAGAGAGGAGAGAGAGACTGGATTAAAACACTGAGACACCAAACTCTTCATCATTTCTTTTTCTTTTGCTGCTCAGAGTGGAGGTGAACCAACAGATGATCACAGGAAGAAGACTGACCCACCCTGGACACCGTACTGCCCCCTCACACCACCGTCTGCAGCTGCCAGCCCAGAGAACCAGGAGGAGGAGGAGGAGGAGGAGGAGGAGGAGGAGGAGGAGGAGCGCCCCCACCTGACCAGCACAGAGGACGCTGTTAACTTCTGCTTCCTCTGAGCTGGAGGGTTTGGGACGCTCCTCACACTCACACACACACACCGAGAACACACAACATGGCTGTTGTAGCAATTGTAGATTCTTTCAGCAAAGGTAAGTAGGTTGTGTTTTTATTCTCTCTGTGTCTCTGACGTGCTTGTCATCGAATGTAAATGAAGGAATCAAAAAGAGGTGAGCACATTATGATACCAATGTCCAGAAAAATCTACAGCAGATCTTATTCTTACCAACTCTGATTATTTATGTTTCCTCTCATTTGGTACTAGAGGCCGAATTTGTTTGACCAGGAGGAGTTATATTTCATAAAGTCTCTCATTAATCATCTAAACTCTCTTTAAATCAGTTTTTTGGTTTATTTGACATCCTGAAGTGTTTTGTTGTTGCATCTTCAGCAGAAGTGAGGCCTGAATATGGAGAGAGGAATATTCTGGAGCACATGAGGAGGATGGATGAGCACAGACCAGGTGAATATAATTAACTTTAATTAAGTCTAATAAGAAATATTTTTACACAAAAAAGTACCTCAACACTTGTTTACATTTCACTTTTTCCATGTACTCAGATAATCAACACAGTTTGGATAATTTAACATTTTAATGTGAAAGGAATCAGTTTTAAAACTTATGTTCATACCTTTTGTGTTTTTGTTTTTTTTCAGTCTGATGAGTGGGACTCCATGGACCTGCAGCTCAACCAAGTCAACACGCAGCAACCTGACCAGCACAGACGCTCCTCACACACACACACTCATCCACTTTGATTATCTCCAAGATAAGGAGAAAACTTCTAATAAAATCTGTGAAAAGTGTTAAATTTGTGTCAATCAATAAGACCTAAACTCCATTTATACCTACAGTGATATAAGACAAATGTTTGATGTGTTCAAGAAAATTTGATTCTGGTTTTCTTTACTAAGAACATTCTGTCAGGTTCCAGGTTTAAGTGTTTGAGAGGTTGAATCCATGGTCAGCAGTCATTGTGACGAGAAGGAGAGAAAACATGAGTGTTTAATTGAGCTCAAATTATGGAAGAGGCATGAAAACAAAAAAAAAAAAAAGGTGGTCTTTGTAAAGTTCTAATCACAAAAGCCAGTTCAACACTGTTACATTTCAACAAGACTTGGATGTGAATGACAGTGATCCAAGTCAAGGAAACTTACAATAGAAAACACTAACAGTAAATGGCCTCTGGGGTCTGAAAGATGGAGTTTTAAAGGTTTTGAACTCCATCCACTGATTCCACCAAAATGGTAGACAAACTTAAATAAATGGCCTACTGAGATTTTAAACTCTCAGAACAAACCTCTAAACACCCTTTTTTAAAGGTAGCCTGGCTGATGAGCACAGGTGTGACGAGCAAAGGTGTGATGAGAACAGGTGCTCTGAATGATGGCTGGTTAGGAACTCTAGGGGTCAAACAAAACCTGCAGACCACCAGGCCCCGTCCATAACACACCCACACTCACAAAAAAATCATTTTGATTTCAGGCACATGCTTTGCTGTTACATCACAAAAATAAAACTCAAAATTTAGCTCAGAAAGTTTCCAGTAACTGTCTACAAAGCCAGGTGACAGTCAGCTGTGCCTTTGATGACGTGAAGCTCATCATTTAAACACTGGATTAAAAATTTAACTTAAACTAAAAATTTCTGAGAGGACTAAAACCTTTGGTGAAGTTGTCAAAAAGACCAAACACAATTTTCGATTCGGCACCTTCACTTTGCCTCCGTCCCTGGCTCTTTTTTGGGGGGGATCCCAACCTACAGAGTGGCTTTAAAAAGCTTTGTTAAATATTTCAGAAAATTACAGCCTGTGAGCAGCAGAGGGAGCTCCAACCCTGGTAAAGCCACAGATGAATTAAAGCAGAGAAAAAATGTTATAGCTTTCCATCATTCCTCTCCAGCTGTCATGTGGCATCAAACCCTCACTTAGACTGAATCAGATTGTTTTTTCTTCTAAAAGATCTTAATACAGAGTTGATGCTTGGAGGTGCACTAACAAAGTCCCATGTTCCAGGAGGATAAAATCCCCCTGTCAGTCCTCTTTAGAAACGTTAACAGCATGATCTGTGAAACCTTAGGATTAACAGACATGAATAGAAAGTAGCTTTGAAACTGTTAATGTGATCGGTCTTTGCCTTTACAACTGTACCAATGAAAGGCTGTTTTAAGGGGACAAAGTCAGAGAAGCCTTAATGATGAAGTTTATGGGCAGAACATTTAATTCTCTGGCATTTTCTCTTTTTAAATTAATTTTAAAATTTACTGTTTTGCCAAGAAAATAAATCATGTATATAAATATATAAAAAAATAAACCAGCCATCAAAATTTACCATGAAACCTGGAGCTCCTTTGAAGAAGTCCACTTTAAACAGGCATTTAAAATAAAAAAAAAAATAAAATAAAATAAAAAAATGTTTGGCCTCTTTTCTAACCTCAAGACTTCCACCATGGAAATAAATTATTTGATGTTTCCAAGTACCCCCTGCAATATCCCCCTGGTTGGGAATCACTGCGTTAGTGTATGAAGGAGCCAGAGTTTGGAGGAAGAGAGGAGAGAGGAGGCTCAGAGTCTGAGCTGATTGAAGTTCAGAGGAAAGTTCCCACAGTCACTGATGGTTTTTGGGGGGTCAGGTAATCTTCTGCTGTTGGTCCACTGGGTTTTCTGAAGTCCAGAGTCAACGCAGACATTTACCAGGAAACTATGGAGGAATTCATGCTTCATGGAGAGGCTGGTTTCACTCTCTAGCTGGACTTGGCTCTTGCCCATAACAGGGCACTTCAGCACGTTTTGGCTCCCAGAAGGACAATTTATCACGTTTAAACCATAGACTGTAGGTTTAAACCAGCCAAAGGGGCAGATAAGTGTGGTTTGCCAACAAGGAGGACACTTCAGCATTTGTTGTGACTCCCAAAAAGGCACTTTAGCACAAGTTTGACTCCCTAAAGGACACTTGAATGCAGTGGTCTTCAAACTGGGGGGGCGCCACCCCTAGGGAGGGTGCAATGCTTAAGGAGTAAGAGGCTCCAGAGTGTGTTAATACACAATTACAATTTAAAGAACACATGTTGCAGTGTCACTTGTTATACTTCAGCCGTGAAAGTGACAACTTCCTTTCTTTGTGAGTAATTGATGCTTTCTGGCAAGGAAAAAGGTAAAGTCAAGAAGCAGCTTTTTCTCTCTGTTTAATCTTTAAAAAAAACAAACAAACATGCAACTCAGCAATAATTTTGAATAATTTCGCCATTTTCTTCAAGATGTCACAAAGTGAAGCCAAAGTTCTGTATAGATTAGTTGTGACAGTATTGCAAATTGATTAGGCCTTTTAAGAGCATGTGGTAAGTGGCGGAGAATATGGGGAGGGGGGGTCTGAAAATGATTTCATCTGCAAAAGGGGGGGCGCTGCAAAATAAGTTTGGGAACCACTGCTTTACGGCATGTTTGGACCCCATGAGGACACTTTGGCACAACTATGGTTCCCAAGTCGCCACTCAAGGGCATGTCTTGAGGTGTTTTTCAACAATAACGTTTCAAGGGGCCTGGGCACATGGTGTAATAGTGTAGTGGTGTAGTGGCGTGATAATACATTGGTGTAATGGTGTAGTGGTGTGAAAGTGTAGTGGTGTAATAGTGTAGTAGTGTAATGGTGTATGTCTGTAATATTGGTGTATTGGTGTCATAGTATAATGGTGTATTGGTGTATTGGTATATGAGTGTATTGGTGTACTGGTGTATAGATGTCATGGTCAAGTGGACTAACGGTGTAATGGTACAGCATTGTTTTGGTGAAACAGTGTATTGGTGTAACAGTGTATTAGTGTACTGATGTCATGGTGCATTTGTGTAATGGTGTAACAGTGTAATTGGTGTAATTGGTGTAGTGGTGTAATGGTGTAACGTTGTAACGGTGTAACAATGTGATGGTGTAATAGTGTATTGGTGTACTAGTGTAATGGTGTTATAGTGTATTGTGTTAAAGTGTAATGCTGTAATGTTGTTACAGTGTAATGGTGTGTAAGTGTAAAGGTGTATTGGTGTATTAGTGTAGTGGTGTAGTGGTGTAATGTTGTAACGGTGTAACAATGTGATGGTGTAATAGTGTATTGGTGTACTAGTGTAGTAATGTACTGTTGTAACGGTGTAGCAGTGTAATGTTGTAATAGTGTATTGGTGAACTAGTGTAGTGGTGTAATAGTGTATTATGTTAAAGTGTAATGCTGTAATGTTGTTACAGTGTATTGGTGTATTGGTGTATTAGAGTAGTGGTGTAATGGTATAATGTTTTAACGGTGTAGCAGTGTAATGTTGTAATAGTGTATTGGTGAACTAGTGTAGTGGTGTAATAGTGTATTATGTTAAAGTGTAATGCTGTAATGTTGTTACAGTGTATTGGTGTATTGGTGTATTAGAGTAGTGGTGTAATGGTATAATGTTTTAACGGTGTAGCAGTGTAAGGGTGTAATAGTGTATAGGTGTACTAGTGTATAGGTGTTAAAGTGTAATGCTGTAATGTTGTTACAGTGTAATGGTGTGTTGGTGTGGGGGAGCTCCAACTAAGAAAGGTTTAAAACAAAACCAAAGTGACACATCTCTCCTCTGAGTTATTGTTCTTTTCATGAGGAGCAGAAAGTGTTCCCACCAACCTGTCACTGAATGTTTTCCTGTCATCATGGTAAAAATAGATCTCATTACACTCTAATAAACACAGCCACATTTCCTACAGTCGATGTTAATTTGTTGTAAGACCTTCGTCTTCTTCATCTGCCAACTTCATTAAAAGAGCTTCATTGTTTGGCTGAACTCCAAATAGTATTTTGATCCGTCAGTGTTGTGTCAGGGATCAGACTCTGCTGTGGGACACAAACAGTGGTGTTTTTAGAGGATGTCACTCACTCAGTGATGTTTCACCTCCAGGTTGGTCCAGATAAATTCATGCTCCAGTTTTGTTGTTGATGCCAGTATTTCCATTCCTGTCAGTGTGTATATGTGTGTTTGGAAGCAGCTGTGATTTCAGCCTGACACTCAAACAGGGTCCAGATCTTCAGACAGTCAATCCCGGGAAAAGAGGAACCCTGGGGTGCTTATAAAAGCTCCGACCTGTTGTCACATTTCTGTCTGGTGTGCATTTTTTTACTTCTCAATGCAATTTAGGAAAAGCAAGACTTGATAAGTAAAATAGCTGAACCTGATCTTTGCACAAGACCTTTGGTTTTTTGGGTTAGTGTTGTGAGTTTGCAATTTTTTTGCAATTTCCTCATTTGTGGATGCAGGGATCTAGGAGGTTAAAGCAGGAGAATCCTTCTTTCTGATACTGTACACATGTCACAGTGCTGGATGTTCAGGGTGCAGATTTTATAACCTCTACATATTCATATGTTGTAGAAATCTGCGAATCTGTCTGTAAACTGATCAAAACACACTGATCTGGGCCTCAAACACCAAGGTCTGTCCATATCTTCATCTCCAACAGTCCTCTAGATGAGACCTGTCAGAGGGAGGGGGGTTTGTGGAGCTGTGAGCCTTAAAGAGACAGCAAAAAAAAATGTTCCAGAGGCTGAAATAAGGGCTTTCTGAAATACTATTGAGAGAAACCAGGGAACTTTCCTGCTATAAATCATGTGAATCTATTGTGAAGGGCATCTGATGATGTTCATAACCCTTAGGAAGTGATATGAAAAAAGAAAAGTAGGACCATTATCCTTTGTTCCTTTTTGTTCTTTCTTACAAAGCAATGGGGTTTCAAATGTTGAAATTAGCTTCATTTTGCTCAGTGTTAAAGTTTAAAACAAGCTAAAACCAGATCGGATGGGACTTCTTAGGTATGACAATCTCTACTAAATCAAAATTTTTTTAAATACTGTGCAGCATGTGTTTGATACCATCACAGAGCCATCGTTCTTAGCATCTTCTAAGCTCCAACACTTTTTCTGAGTTCAGTTGGAAACTTTCATATTAAAGTGCAAATTCTCTGATTTCAGTATCAGCAAATAAATAAACTGCAATGTGCAAACACTGTCAGTTTTGTTATGCAAATCAGACAAATTTACTACAAGATTTAGCATCATTTGGCTTGTACACATGTATTAAAAGCCATATGATGTGATTCATGTCTTATTTAAATTATAAAATTGTCTTATTGACTTTAATTATTCATCTGCAAGTCTAGAAAAATGTCTAAATTCAAGATATCAAAGGGAAAATATGACCCCTAATTTGGCTATAAGGAGTAAAACAATCTACCAATAGACTGAGTAGAATGAGACTTTTTTTCCTTTTTACTCTTTACATTTCATGTTGTTTATGTCATTAAATATCCTGAAATCAGACATGTTCTGGACTTGTAAGGTGAATGTGGATCCAATAAAGTTGAGTTTTTATGATAGTAAGACATAAACACTTACTTGGAACTCCTTAGTAGTGTTTAAAATATAAATTAGAAGAAAAACTGTAGGCATAAACCAAAAACTCATGTTTGAGGCCATTTCTTTCCTTCTCTCCTGAGGTTTGTAAGAGAAACACAACAAAGAGTAAATTAAACCAAAAACTGAGGGAAAACAATTATTCAAAGCTTCATGGTTGATAAAAACATGAAAGGTTTTGATTTTTGTCACCAAAGGTTTGTAGATGCTCATTACTGCATCATTTTATAACTTTTGAATCACAGTATATGATGAAAAAGTCATGAGGGGCAGAGTTTTTTTTTTTTTTCTCCAGTCAACACATACACACAGGACGATTAAATATAACCCATCTTCTTTACTCTCTTTCAGTATTTACATGTGATCATTTTACAACAATATTACTTAAATTTTATGGCTTTTAACCATCTTTTACCTATATCAAAAATATACAAAAATAAAACTGCATCTGTTTCTTCCATGTGTCACAGTCCTGTCATCAGTCCTTTGCTGTTTCTGTGTGTTAGGAAGAGGTACGTGATTTCCTGTTGCGCTTCGCTCGACGTGTGGACGGAAATCGGATGAACTCAAAGTGTTTGCTTTGGTCCGTGTTGGGGAAGGGAGGGGGGCCCGTGTGCAGCCTCTTGATGAAGTGGACCTCTCTCTGGTTCTCTCTGGTCCTGGAGGCTTTGATGGGCCTCCCTTTCCTGGTGAAAGCCACATACCAGCCCTCATACTTGGCATTCTGGAAAGCTGTGTAATTGTTTTCCAGAACTTTCTCTGTGAAAATACAGTCTCTGCTCCGACCGTTGGGCTGCATGAGGAGACAGAAAAGGTTTCTTTGGTTAGATTAGGTGGAAACATTCATCATAGTGCATTATAAAATACAACAACAGGTGTCTATCCCTGAATTTACTTCCTCCATTTACTGTTGTTATGAAAAATCCTGAAATATAAGAGACAATCTCACGGACATTTATTGTACTGGTATCCATCTGTGTGCCCCAGCAGCCTTGTTCACACATGCTCCCTGAAAGTCTCTAGAAATTATCGGGAAATATTTCAGGAGCTCATTCACACATGTCCCTCAAAGCTTCAAGTTTTTCAAAGGATGAAAATGTGGATCAGGACATGAAGTTAACCCTGTGGTGCATAGTGGTCACTACAGTGGACACCTATTTAAAAGTTATTTACTCCTAACTTCAATGGTTCATGTGGTGGAAGTTCATAATAGCCTGTGTCAGGATATTTTTATTCTTAGGGCCTGAAAAAATGTTTTCATTTTTTTCTCCAAACATATGTTTTTCTTTAAAAAATTTGAGAGAGAAAAAGCTTTTAAACTATAAAATATTCAGTGTTAAAATGGATGAAAGAGAGTTGAAATGTTTTGCAAAGCATTGAAAATAAGATTATTCATGAAATTACCAAAAAAGGAAAGAAAAGACGTCAAACAAAAAAGAAGTCATATTTACATTAAGTTCACACTGTTTCAAGTCCAATGCTCGGATACAAATATTTGAAAGAAAAAAAAAGGAAAACTTTTTTTCCTTGCCTTAAGACAAATAAAACGCTCAAGGGAAAAATCCTGACACTTTAACGTCGGGCTGGGACTGGATTTAAAAAATTAATCTCACTAATCAGAGGCTTTGTAATGAATAAATCTAAATTAAACACATTTTAATCGCATATCAATATTTGACCCAAGAACAGTGAGAATCATTTAAAAAAAATGGAATTCAAGAGAATCAGTGAATAGTGAACTGAATAATTAAATAAGCTTAAGCATACTTAAGCAAATATTTTTTTCAAGTTGAAACTGAACCAAGACAAACAGATCAGTGCATTTTTTATGCCATAAGGTGCAGCAGTTGTAGGAATGAAAAATACTAAATCAGTTTCAGAGACTTAAGTAGCCTATAAAGGACCTTCTGTAAACGCAACACAAGTCGAACAGATACCAGAGCTATAAAAACACGTTTATGCGTCAAGATAAATCTCGTCAGCTAGAGCAGCAGCTTTTGTGAGTGAGGAAAATTTTTGTTTATTTTTTTATTTATTTATTTAATTAAACAACGATTCTCTTATACTGCTCAAGTAGTATTAACTCCTTTAGATCCTTTACGGATTTAACACTACACACCTGGCACCACACGTCATCTAAGGTCTCATAATCAAGACTCAATACACAAACTGGCACAAATGTACATTTTTCCCATGAGTTCATACTGGAGCAAAAGTGGCCAAAACTCCCTGGACCAGCTCAAAGCAGCAGTTATGAGCTCAAACGTGCTGAGAAACATTCCATGGTGCAAAAATACAGTAGGTGCAATTAATATGCGTTAATATTTTCTAACGCGATAATATTACCGTGATTAATTAATCAAACGCGTCAAAGTCCCAGGCCCAAGTTAAAAGTATTCTGAGGATTATTTACGATCTCTCATTTTAATCAGAGATGAACAGACATCCTCACTGTTCTCATCTTGACCTTGCTCTGACCTCTGATGGACATGTGACCTCTGAGCTGGCAGGAATAAGTCAGTGGGGAAACGTTTATGTTTGAACATGCAGCTCACCCTGACAGTCATGGGGGATTTTATTTTTTACATGTGTACATAAAGATAATACCTAAAACCTAGGGTCAGGTTAAAAAAAGACTAAAATTACAAAATTTATCTTGTAAATTTATGATAATAAATACATAGATTTAAGATTAACACCATACATTTACAGGTATAAACTCATTATTTTAGTCATAAGCTTGGCTATCAGAGGAGCAACAGCCGCCTGTATAGAAATGAGTAACATAGAGCATCGTTTGGATTTAAACTCAGGGCAGGTTTCTGACATTTGGATTTATCAAACCTGAAGATCAACATGAGCATAACCTCAAGAACACGCTCTCATTTCAAGTTTTTTTTAAGCATGACTTTAATCTCCTAAATGTTCTTTAATCTCATAAATCTATGACTATAAACTCGTTAATATATGTAATTTTGTAACTTTACATGGTTAATTTCTTTTCTTTTTTCCTTTCTTTAAAATGGCCCTGACACTCCACCAATACTGAATCTGCTTCACTTTGCAAAGTTCCCCTGGAGGCAACGTCCTTGAACAAATCCCTTTTAATAAAAGTGCAACAGTATTTTCTTACAACTTTATTCACTGAAGGTTTTAATGCTTTAAGTTATTAATTTTCTATGTTTTTCCTTTTTTTTCTTTTTTTCCAAAGTGTATTAAGCTGCCTTCTGTTTGTAACATGGTCTATAAATAAAGCTGCCCTGCTTCACAGTGTCTGAGATTTAATTCCAGTAGCAATGTAACATGGGGCAAAAAAAAAATTCTTCTGTAATCATAAAAAAGAAAAAACCCCATGGTGTCACAAATTAAGTCTAACAGGTCAAATTTTACCAAAATTTAGAGAGTGAAATATAATCAGATTTTAGTTTTTGATGCTCATTTTATCACAAGTTAACGAATGTGGTAGAAAAAACAAGAGTTCTCTGCTCTGCTCTGAAGGCCGGTAAATTATCCTAGTTTCAGCTGTTGGATTTGTTAAATCCCCTTATATCCAAAGCAGGGGGCAGGGCTACGTGATCAATCGACAGTTGTCTGAAACTAAAGAAGATCTAAGTGAAATAGAAGTTGTCATCTTCAAAGTGAGAAGCAGTGAAAAAGCTGCTGCCACCGTGATGACAAACAGATTTATGAGCCGTTATGTCAGACAGACATGTGAATCTGTCTTTTCCATTTCCATGAGGGAAGTCCAGAGTTGACTTATGACCAAACACACAAGCAGTGCATGCTGGGAGGGGACGTTTCCCCTTATCGCTGTCAGCCAATCAGAGCGAGCGCCCATCAGTCAGAGCTCTGAGGATTCTTGTTTCCAGCACATCATGTCCTGGGATGACGGACGAGTCATGAGAAGACAATGAGAGCGGAGAGAAGCTGAGAAAGTGTGGGAGCTGCTCTGTTTGTCTTAGAGGATCTGAGATCTGATAAGAGGAGGGCGTGGAGCCTCAGTGAACGCTCTCACATGGACGAGCTCTGCTACTTTTCCACTTTCATGACAGACTTTTCTCACTGCCAGAGCTGACACGGTTTGAAACACCTGTCTCACCCCTTCAGTCATCTACGGGAGCCCAGAGGGGCATGTGGGGAGGACAGTCTTTATTTACACACTCAGAGCAGAAAGTTTCTTTCAAACTTGTGAGCAGATAAATTTCCTCATGAAGTGAGCCCCTTTGTTAATTTTCTATGTGTTAAACAAGTTAAAAAAAATTCAGGTGCATCAAAAACCCTTCAGAGCGTATGAAGTATATAAATGCATGTTTTTCTCCTGTTTTGTTATTGTAATTCTTGTTTTGGCCACACGAGGGTAAACTGAAGAGTTAAGGCATGTTTGAGTTACTAAGCTGCTGCAAACACAGTCCTGACTTTATCACTGACTTTAAAACAGAAATAAAGACTTCATTTTGTCCCTAAAGCTTCCAATTCTGATCTCAAACTCAGAGGATGTTTCTCTCCCAGTCAGTTTACATTCATCTATTCATTCATCCATAAACGTTACAGCTTAAAACATTCAAACCTTCATTTTCACCTGCAAAATAAAGGCATGTATTTCATTCTTTGGACCTCCCTGCATAATTTTCATTTTTAAATGGAATTGGTTAATAGCTTTAATGTCATTAATATTTATCTTATTACTGACAATATAGCATTTTATTTTTTTATTATATCTATGAAGATTTCATTTAAATTATATTTTCATTTTGTCATTACTATTTAATTATTATTTCTTTCTATTATCATTATCATTATTATTATTATTATTATTATTATTATTATTATTATTATTATTATTATTATTATTATTATTATTATTGTTATGATATGTGAATCTTATCTATTTAATTATTTTATCAAAATATTTTTTTATTATTTTTTTCATATCTTTTCATTTCAAAACTACATAAGCTACCTAAAGTCAAACTTTCACATTAAGAGATGCAAACAAGACATTGAAATACTTACAATAGTATTTTCATGGTTTATATTTTGTTGGCAGATAAAAAAAACTCTTGCACCTGTTTTCTACTTATTAGAGAAGAAACAGGGGAAAAGTTGTGCTGCATTGACATAACTCTTACATCAAGAGAGGACTTTTTTAAACCCAGTTATTATTTCCCAGTTTTAGGGCTCAATAATAATAATAATAATAATAATAATAATAATAATAATAATAATAATAATAATAATAATAATAATTTTCTACATTTCACCTTTAAAAATAACAGTCCACAAAGTGCTTTACAGCGGATACTGATATATTCAGACTTAATTTCCTTAAATATGGAATACCTATTAAAATCTTCCTCTGCAATAATAGAACCTGGTTGATTCTAACCATAAATTTGTCCAAATTTTCTTTCAAGTCTCTTTCTAGTCTCAGAAAAGTTTGATGTAGAAATGTGTGGATGTACCTTTCCAACCAGTTTGCCCTTCCTGTTCATGCAGAGGTAACGTCCACTCTCTGCTCCTCGTATCCTCACTCGACTTCCAAACGTGTCGGTCTCCACAAACAGACGAGCTGCAAGAAAGCAGAAAGAAAGGAGAGTGAAGAAACTGAAACGTTGGGATCGTTGAGATTTTTTTGATTCAACGGGACAAACATGTAGCTGACGTGTTATTTGCAGAAAATAATTAATTTAATTCCACTACTTCTGTTCACATTTATTCTGAAAATTCAGCTTAAATACTCCGTTTTATGTCACATGCTCTCATAAAACAGTGTAAGTAAGTTCATTTCATTTATCATTGAGGTTAACCTGTATGTTTTAGCAGCATCTTTTTTTTAACAACTCATTTATTCAGTTATACATTTTTGGTGTTTATACACTGAATTTAAAGGTGTTTTTCTCTTTCACTGCAAAGGTCACATGTAATCTTTCCTTCAGCAGATGTTTTCAAAAATGATTAACAAGCCCAATCTTGACTTTTGGAAATCAGTTTTAAGATAAACTGTTGGAAATGATTTGTCTTGATCTAAATCTGCAGACCGCGCTGCCAAAGTGTTGACTTTAGGAGGAAAACCTCTTGACATGAACCCTCTAACACCAAATGATTAGCCAAATGTTATGACTCCTCACTGAGAAGCAGAATAAACATCCTCAATGGACTTTCTCCTGCTCTTAAATGATGCTCGTTGGCATCACAACAGCCGTGTGTATTGAAGCTGCAGAGACAAAGAGCTCCTCCTAATCAGCCATTAGTTTGCCAGACGATGACTTCATGGATACAGCAGGGAGTGAATTAGCATACAGGTCTGAGAGCAGCTCTCTCAGAGGGAGGGGGGGCAGAGGGAGGGGGGGACAGAGGGAGCAGAGGCGCTGCCTGAACATGCCTGATCCTGAGGAGCAGGAGCTCAGAGGTTTCACCTCATGCTCTGATAAACACCCTGCACATCTTCACCTGTTCAAATTAAATCTTCATTCAAAAAGTTTGCAAAATCAGAAACTTTAGGTCCACCAGGTTCAACACAAAGATCTATAAACGGGAAGGCTGTTGGTTGAGGGTGTGTTTTTGAGCTTTATTTTAACACTACATGAAAACAAAACAATCACTTTTTTAGAGAGGGGGCAAATTTTGACTCCAAAAAAAGTCAAAGCTGAGCAAGTGATTTTAACTTTTTTTCTAGTCAGAGCTTCCAATACACATCACAGTTCTGAACAGATACAAAAAATGATTTATTTTTGGAAGTAAAAAAAATAAGGACTGTGTTGCTTTGAAACATCATACGTCAGAATGTTGTTGGTGGATCTCTCTCTATCTTTCTCTCTCTCTCTCTCTTTTCCTTGCCACTGTAACTTGCTCAAAGCTGCTGTAAAGTGCTACACTCATCGTGGGTTAAGATGAGATAAGATTTCTTATCTTGTCTTGATGTTGGGTCTCTGTTATTAAAATAAAATTTAAAAAAAATAATATAAAATAAAAATAAACATTAACAGGTATCACCCTGTTAATGTTTTGTAAAGTGTCTTGAGATAACGTTTGCTATGATTTGGTGCCATATAAATAAAGATTGATTGATTGATTGATCTTATCTTTGACATATCATAGAAATTCAGGTCCTTTTTTTCACCTGTAACATCTTGAAAAAAGAAATTTGTTTCTTTGATTCTGGTTTAAACGATGGGCCTACACTCCATTGAGAGCCTTCATAGTCATATGTGAACTATACATTTCTGCCTCTCAGACCCATGATAAAAGTTTTTTAAACTTTGACCTATTAGTCATGTCATCTTTCAGTGATATTACATCATTACACCCATTTTATCAGAGGAATATTTGCAAAAAAAAACATTTACAGCAGTAAGTAAAACACAGAAAAGTTAATATTATGTCTAGATTTGTTTGAATGAAACCAAAGTATTTATATAAAAATCATTAATTATGAATAACTTAATAAGTAAAACAAAAAGCAATAACTTCTTGTACCTATACTACAAATTCTTACTCATTCCAAACAGCAACAAGAATTTGAAAAATGCAAATCAGACAAAAGCTCGTGGTATTAGGAGCAAATGATGTTTTTTACAAGAGCCATTAAAAAAAAAAGGTAAGAAAAAAAACCTACTTATTTTTGGCATTGTGTATAAAAAAGGAGCTGCTTCCAAAACAGTGGTTGTAACTTTCTGATTGCATTAGAGTCATATTTTTGTTTCTAGATCTGTACATGCTTGTTTATCTGAATCATTCTAGATTTTAAAATTATGACCTTTGACCCCTGAGTCATGATCAAGTGTGAGGCTCACTTATAAAAATGACAAAAATCTCTCAATAAATCTCATTGTTGGTGGTGAACATATTGTTTATTTCTTATATTTAAACTTTTTGTGGCTTATCTGTTAGTTTAACTAAGCAGTGATAGTAGTTATTCAAAGGCGCTCATGTTGGCAGCGCCCTCTATTGGTTGGGTAGAGAAGAGCATCAGCACTGTAAGAATACTTGCACATCTGAGATGATTTTAGACTTCTGGAGGAAGTTATTTCATATTGGTGTCTTATTTTGTTTGTGAAAACTGATTTTTAATTTAATTCACCAACACAGAATTATTCCACAGAAAGTCCCTGAAATCCAAATTGAACTGACATTTTTATAGTTGAAGAAAAGTTGGGACAGTATCAGAGATGTTAAGTTGTATCTTGGTAAGAGCTTAAGGCTGAAACAGGTAAATAATCTTATTTTCAGGGGGTTTCATAATATTGATAATAACTTTAATTTTTATAGCACCTTTCATGGAACTCAGGGTCGCTTTACAAAAGGTAATACGGACAAACAAAAACTAACAAAAAACCACAATAACATTACTTTTGTGATAAAAGTGAATCTGCATGGACTTTTAGATCAGTGATCCCCAGCCTATGAAGGCATTGTGAGTGGGCCACCAAAAAATGTGTGTGTGTGTGTGTGTGTGTGTGTGTGTGTGTGTGTGTGTGTGTGTGTGTGTGTGTGTGGGGTTAACATAAAGATCAAAACAAACAGATTCACTTTTACAGTATTATGTCTCAGTCATGTTTAAAAGTATTCTAACCTTAGTGACACCAAACAGTTCCGGCTTTTTTTTTTCTCTCTCTTTTTTAAAATTCTTCTCTCACAATTTTCCTCACTTTGGTCTGATTTTTCTCTACAAAATCAAGTCCTGCACCTCTACGGGTTTAGGGAAAAATTCAAAAAAAAATTTAAGTGTGAACACATGGTATATTTTCGGCATTTAGGGTTTGGTGAAAGCAGAAAAAACATAGAATATTTTATTTTTTACAGAATTAAGTTCGAGCCAACGGTTGAATTTCTATAAAATTTAAAGGGGAAGAGAATCAAGGTGCCCTGTCAACACGTTGTTGATGTCACTCATGATACCATTTTTTTGAGGTTTTGGATTGGAAATGTAATTTGTAAATATCGGTCATTAAATAGTCAGTGTTTTTTTTAATGTTGGTTCTTTGGTCTTTTTATTTATCTATTTTTTCTACTGCCAGTAGGTTTGGTATCCCAAGGGTTAAACCTGTACAAATTTTCACGTATACATAAAAAAGTGCCTGAAGAAGGCGTCATATGGCCTCCATATTTATGGGGTCAGAGTTGGGCTGTGAAGATTTTGGAGGCTAAAAAGTGGGCCCTGAGGTGGAAAAGGTTGGGAATTGCAGTTTTTGATCAATTTTTACTACTTTCAGTGTTCTCTAGGTAGGGTACAGGAAACCTAAGATGTTTAAAGACTTTCTGGTGTTTTGCATTCTGGCCTTCAGGGACACAGCTGAGGGCTTCATGGCTTAATGAAAGAAAAAAAAAATAGAAAACATATTTATTTTACAGAATTAAGTTCAAGCAAATGGTTGAATTTCTGTAAATTTTCAAAGGGGACGTGCGAATCAAGGTGCTCTTTTAATGCATGTTGTTGATGCCACTCATGATACATTTAGGTAATCTGGGAAACTTGAGAATCCACAATGTCACCAGATTTTTTTAGGTTTTGGATTGGACAAATGGTTTGTAAACGTTGGCCATTTAAAAGTAAGTGGGTTTTTTTTAATGCTCCTGCCAGCATGTTTGGTATCTCAAGAGTCAAGCATGTTGTAAATTAAAAAGTGCCCTAAGATGGCATCATATGGCCTCCGTATTTCTGGGGTCGGAGCTGGGACGTGAAATTTTAGAGACTTAAAAGTGAGCCATGGGTTGGAAAAGGTTGGGAATCGCAGTTTCAGATTAATTTACTACTTTTATTTTTTCCAGGAGGGGAAAGGGAAAACGAAGACGTTGAAAGTGTTTCTGGTGTTTGGCACTTTGGCCTTCAGGGGTTTTTTTTTTAGAAGACTTTTTTTTCGACAGAGAATGAAATGTTCTGATTTGTTTTTCATAAAAATAATTATGATAATTATCAAATGTCTGAAGCCCGTTTCTGAAGCTGTGGATGAACAGGGACTCAAAAAAAAAAACAAACGCACAGCTCTTTTGTTAGTTGGAAGATTGAGCTCTTCTCTTACCGTACATGTTTCCGTCCTCGGCCGTGGCGCTCACCCTCTTGCCCTGAATCTGGACGTGTTTCCCGCTGGTGCGGCTGTAGAGCTGGTACACCCTGACCTGTCTGCGGCTCAGCTGGTCCGTCACTGCGCCCTGCGTCCTCACATACTGCTTAAAATTAGGAGACGGGTGATTCTCCCCCTTTTTATGCAAAGGGAAAAATGAAATACATAATTTTTTTCTTTCTAATCTGAAAATCTGAGACACAAACTGAGAGAGAGCCAATTCAAACACCTCTGAACAAATACAGGTCTAACTTTTGCGCATATCTTTGTGCGTAATTCCTACTCTTTAAGACTCTTTCTGTGATAATAGAAGGGGGGAAGTTGTGCGCTTACCTGAGCGTGGCACCACAGCACGAAAAAATGAAACGATCTGAGGAGTAAGAAAAAAAATGCACCATAAGTAGTCAGTTGAAGAAGAAGCATGTGCTTATCATACTCTGATTTAAGAAGTCTTCTTACATGTAAATACAGCGCTGGTTTATTCCATACATCCTCCTTTTTATTTCATCCGATCAGATAAATCCCAGAAGGATGCCGTAAATAAATCCAGACAGTGTCGCGTTTGCCCCCCTGACCTGTCCATCCACACCAGTAGAGTCTCTAGTAGAAGTTATTTCCCCTCACTCTCATTAAAACCCTGATCCAGCTGACTGATGAGAGGGAACTCGTTTTCAAGAGATCCGCGCTGTGCGTAAAAGTCACATCCATCCTGACGCGTGAGAAAATGCTGCTTAGAGTTTCCTCCACATCGTGAGGCTCTTCTCCTTGGGTTTAGTCCAGGTTTTGAAAGCTCTCTGTGTCCCTGAGATCAGGCTGCTCACTGGTTAAATGTAGAAAGACAGTCCCCTCCCTGCGCGCAGCCTGCGGTGGGTGGGCACAGCAACACGACCCCTAATGATGATTTAACAGGAGGAGGCTGATGTGAGGTAGAAAGAGTTCATGATTGGAAAACTTCAAATAAATAAAATAAACAGTAGTTTTAACTCTTTCAAAGACGGAGAAGAGGTTTTAAAGAGTCGATCAGAGCCGCAGCATTGTATTTAAAGGTCAGATGCTTAATGGCACCTTATGGGTGCGGCAATTAGGTGTTAAAGAGACCCCCACCCCTCCCCCTCCTTCACGTCCCTTTTATCTTATGTTAACTGGTCACACTTCCAGCTCATGTTGAAGGAGGCCGAAACAAATCATAGAGACAAAAGGCCTGTTTCATCTCCACATTAGAAGCAATCAACATCCTGAAGATGAGCAGGAGATGTCTCTCCTCCTCTCACTCTGACAGCTTTCAATCAACACAGGAGGAGAAAAGAGACTCAAGCTTTGCTCTTCAGTATCTGCTGAGTCCAGATCATTCAGAGGCAGTGGACTCATGACACATCCTTTCATTATTTATTATTGAGTCATTGATCTAGGAAAACAGAATCCAGAGAGAAGATATGCTGATTTACAAACATGTTCATTTGGACTTGGGTAACTTTTTGTGACTCTGTGAGCTTTTTTTGTCTTTTTTTCAGACATGTCCCTTCTCCTTGCTGTGGGTTTATGTTTGCACTTTTAGTTCCATCTTTAATCTTCATTTTAAAATTTATGCATCCATCAAGTTATATTTCAGCTGTTCTTGTATTGTGTTGATGTATTATTTCCTGTAGAAAAAAATAATAATAATCATACTCAATATAAGCCACTTTCACCTGACAAGTCAATAACAAAGTCTTATTCAGAGAGATCAAAAGTCTAAAATGAGGCCAGACATGCTTTTAAAAAAGGACTAAGAAAAAAAAATCTGCTGATGAGATTAAAAAAAACACTTTATTTTTTTATTCTTAAGATTACAAGAAAAGTTACCTTAGGCCTCACTTGTCTCTTAATATCTTGCAATAAAATATTAGTCTGGACTTTTCAGTTGATTGTGGCTCATACTTTGTCCAAGATGATATATTTGTATTGCCATGGAAACCTACACATATGCCTCTAAATGTCTGTTTTTCCAGAGCGTGCCTCTTTAGCCCCTGTTTTTCATCTCCTTTGGATTCATTAGTATGCTGTTATGTTGTCATGCTTTTACGTAGCTGATGTGGCTGTTTACAAACCGCCCTCCAAGAAGGACACGCTTGGAAATGCAAACAGGTTCAGGCTTTACTGACCGAACTGTACCAAACTTTAACGGAGCGCCTGGTGGAGACGAGGCTTTAGCGACTGTTGGGTTCTTTTGTTTGATTATTTTGGGTCCTTTCCTGGTGTTCTGTGGCCTGTATCCATTTTGCATTGTATTCATATTTTTTTATCTTGTATCCCACTTGCTTATTTATTCGGTCTTCACACTTATTCAATACTTCAAACTGCAAAAACTTATATCCAGGCGACAATTTAAATCTAATTTTTTGAGTAAAAATGATGTTATTAGTCTTTATATGACAGAAATTCCCCTGACAAGTCAAGAAATGTCTTCAATATTAAAAACATAAAAACAAAGCAAAACAAAGAAAAGGCCAAAAAGACTTATAAAATCTGCCAGTGTAGTACAAAAAAATGTATTTGTTTTGATTTCTGTATTACGATATTATTCTTATATCAAGCTGTAGCTGAGGACTTGTTAAACTGACTTATTCCTTTTTATCTATTTAATGTTTTTCGAAAGTATTTATTATGGAACTGTGGTCTGTGAATGGACATGTGCTGTGTTGTGTTTGTCTCTGCACTGGTGCTTTCTCTGCAGATGAAGTTCCTCACGGATAAATAAAGTTGATTTGAAGAGACTTGTAAAGTATATTTGATTCCCTGTGGGCATTTTTTGTCATTATTTGTCTCATTGTATCTTAAAATAGACAATAAGACATTTTTTCTTGGTTTGTCAGAGAATGAGGCACATATTAAGTCTGACAAGGTTTTTTACTAAAAATAGGTGAGACACTTACTTAGAATTAATTTTTTCGCAGTGTAAATATGGCAGTTTGTTGTTTTTGTGCTGTATAATGTTTGATTTGACTGACTAAGTCTCATTTCGCTCACCTCATAACCCTGAAATGTTGCTTGTGCGTGTTTTTTATTTATGCATCAAGTTTCTATTCTCTTCTGAATTAGGAATCGAGGGCCGCTTCCACTATGGGCCCCGGTCCCTCATGACCCTTTAGGCCCCTGGACCGTGTGGAGCCCATTGGCAGAGTCTGTGTCCATGAACAACAGTGTAACCTGAAGCTTCAAGTGCCTTCACATCTTACCCTTCTCACGTTCTCTTGACCTCTCCAGCACCTCCGTCACCCCCCTGTCCTGGGCAATAAAGTGATAAAATGCAGCAGTTAGGCACCTCTGACATGTTGATCTGCTTCTGACAAGAGCAGCATCTGATTCCACTCGTCCACGTCACTCTTTACAGTGAGACACACCGTCAGCCTATCAGTGCGTCACTCGCTGCTCCTCCTGCAACACAAACACCACTGCTGTTTGAAGTCAAACACTCAGGGATGGGAGAGAACAGCGTCCTGATTGGCAGCGTGAGGCACGGTGCAGGAAGGTGTTTTCACGAAGATGCATTATCCACCGAAAGAAATTAAACACAGTTGGTCTAAAAGTCATTCAGTCTTTTTCAAACACGTAAACACTTTTATCAGATCTAAAGGAAAATAAGACAATTGTTTCAGAGTGTTGTGTTTCTGCCCTGAGTAGTGTTGACCAATCAGGTTTAAGCAGGAAAAAATAGTGTGAACTGGGAGCAAAAGCAGGAAGAACAGAGTCCAGACTTATAATCTGAAGAGACCTCATTCCCCCAACAGACAGGTATCTGTATGATAAACAGCTAACAATCTGCTCTGATCAAACATTTACTCTGAGACACAAATCTGCGTCACCAAAGAGTCACAACTCAGATTTCCTGACTTCCCTGAATGCATCAGAAATGAGAGATCCGCCTCCACTCAACAAACACACATTGTAAAAGTTTTTTCCCCTCTTGCTTTTTTTTTCTTCTTGCAAAGCTTGACGTTTTACGTATCTGCATGATGGTGTTGTTATTTCAGCAAACTTAATGGATGTTCATCACAAGAAAATCTGTTTCCATTTCAGCTCCATACACTGAGGGAAGACAGAGTGAAGCCCCTGTGAGACTTACTGTTAACCATGAGACTGAGACTCGCAACTAACAGATGAACAGGTGCTTTACCAGGGGTGTCATGAACCGAGACATGAGAACGCACTTTCTAGAGGGCAGAATTTTACTTAACATTTGAGCTGAACACAAGCAGCAAAATGGAGAAGTACATTTCACATTTTGCAATCTCAAGCTTCAGACTGCAAGCCGAAAGACTCGTAAGATGACGGCCCAGTTGATGAAAAACACATGCTTGAGTGCCCTCCTGGCTGGCAAACCATAGCAAATGGATCCATTGGCTGGTCAGAACATGATAAACCGCATTCTTGGGTTGCAAAAATGTAGACTTAAGAAGCCATTTGGGAACCAAAAGACAGGCTTAAGTGCCTACTTGGGAGCCAAAATGCCCAATTAAGTGTCCTATTTGGGAGTATGCACAATAAAGTGTCCCGTTAGGGAGCCAAAATGCACAACTAAGTGTCATAATTGGGTTGCAAAAATCTACAATAAAGTGTCCTATTTGGGAGCCAAAATGCACAATTTGGTGTCTTTTGGGAGCCAAACTGAACAATTAAGTGTCCTTATTGGGACCCAAAGTGTGATAAAGTATCCTATTAGGGAGACAAAATGCACAACTAAGGGTCCAAACTGGGAGCCAAAATACATAATTATGTGTTATTTTGGGTATATAATATCATAAATGACTGCCCTATTTGGGAGCCAAAATGCACATTTCATTGTCCTATTTAGGAGCCGAAATGCATGCTAAAGTTCCCTATTTGGGAGCCAAATTGCACATTTTAGTCTTCTATTTTGGAGCTAAATTGCACTTTGAAGTGCCCTATTTGGGCACAGTTTGGTGTCTTTTGGGAGCCAAACTGCACAATCAAGTGTCCTTCTTGGTAGCCAAAATTAATGATAAAGTAATCTATTAAGGAGCCAAAATGCACAATTTTGTGTCATATTTGGGTCCACAATTGCACAATTGAGTGTCCTATTTAGGAGCCAAAATGCACAACTAAGTGTCCCATTTAGGAGCTGAATTGCACAATTAAGTGTCCTTATTGGTAGCCAAAATGTATGATAAAGTATTCTATTAGGGAGCCAAAATGCACAATTAAGTGTTCTTTTAGGAGCCAAACTGCATGCTAAATTGCTTTCTTGGGAGCCAGATTTCACATTTTAATATCCAAATGGGGAGTTAAATGTCACATTGAAGTGCCCCATTTGGGAGCCAAAATGCACAATTAAATGTCCTGTTTGGGAGCCAAATTGCACAATTAAGTGTCCTATTTGGGAGCCAAAAGACATACCAAGGGATCCTCTTGGTGGCCAAAATCAGCCAATTGCCTTCTTGGCAGCCAAAATGTGTGCTTTAGTGCACTCCTGTTTTGCGAAGCATGCTAAACTGCCCGAGCGGCAAGAACCTACTGTATGTACCTTTTTTAAAAATTTTTTCACCCTTGATCTTCAAAAAGTCTGTGCATGGCACTGCTAAGAGCTCGTGGGAGAAAAAAGAACAGGTAGAAACAAGGATGAGGTAAAACTTGGATGGATGTCATTATTCAAAAATTGGTCAAACAAACAACACAGAAATTACATTCAGATCATGGAAGGTTTGAACCCTGAAAAGGAGGTAAATTCACATATATATTTTAGGGACAGGTGCGTCAGTGAGCAGGTATCCAGTAATGATCAATGATTTCAAATGTAAACATTCGCAAACTTGCCTGATGAAGGTCTGAGCTGAGCCACAGCCACTGAGTTACACTAAACAGCACAGTAAACTGCAGTAGAAACAGAGTTTACAAAGTTTGATGGTTCGCAACTTTCAAACTACAAATCAATGCTCTATCTTGTTGCTTTGCATCTTGGGAAAAGTTGTTTTGAACAAGGAAAATTAGAGTTAAAAAGAAGATCTACTGCAAAAAAAATTCATGCCTTGGCATCAGAGTGGGTGATAGTGCTCATGGGAAATGAAGTCTTTATGCCAAGAAAACACCATCAATTCAGACCAGAGGTGAAACTCTGCAGGTCATTCCTGCAGTTATGACTGAATCTTGCTCACATTTTGCCTTTTCCTTGAGTTAAAAAAAAAAATCATCATCCTCTTGTTTATTTTTGGTGCCGGCATAAACACTGAAAAGTTGACTTCATCCTCGACATTTGACATTTCTCCAATGCTCTTGAGAAAGCTATTCTTTTCATTATTATATTCTATTTTTCATGAGTGTGTTGCTCACTATCATTGTATTATGTTGACACGTACATGTAAAAATCTGTATCTCTGACTTTATTTCTGTCCCCCATGACTCTGACTCTGGCAACGTCCAAAACAGTTTCTGTCCTGACGTAATCTTTTGGTCGGTAGCCAACTTCCCCGACACTTGAAAACAGTGGCGCTTGTTTCCCAGAGAGCTCAGCCTCCTTTGGGCGGCTGTAGCTGCAGTGACAAGTGAAAGGGGAACTGGTGGTCTCCAAACAGCTCTGACTACATCGTAAAAATCTCTGCCATAAAGAGCAACTGGCCACTCTTTCTGACCCTGCAAAAATAGAGGCAAGGGTTCAGAAAGTGGGTGGTCCCCTTTATGAATGATCAAAAGAAGAGAAAAGTTTGTAGAAAAAGGAGAAAAAAAAAAAAACGGAGAGGATTCACTCAGATGAGCAGTCTGCTCCTCAGCAGCAACTGGGCTCTTCTGTTCCACACAAACTCACGATCAGGTCAGCATTCGGCCGACTGATCCAGCAGCCTGCGTCATCTGTGAATGCACTTTAGTTTTTCATGTGAATTTATCCAGTGAGAGGTGAAAATGTACAGCTATGTCCTTTTCACTGAAGCTGCTGACCCTTAGGTATCGCCCTGCCATTTGCAAGCTGACCATTTGAGCTTGCCAAATTTGACACAGCTGACGCAGGCAATAAATTTGAACTAGTTTCCCCACCCCCACTTTATCCATAATGAGAGGTGCCCTGCAAAGCCTTTAAACACACACAAACACACTCACGTACACATACCACAAACCTTAATGAGGTAATCACAGGATCAAGCTTGAATATGAAGGACAGTGTGTAAAACCTGCAGAGTGTGAAAAAGAACAATGTCTGAGATGAATAACACTGAATATTTGAGAGGAGATAGGTGACAGACAACACAGTCAGAGCGACCAGACTGTGCAAATCCCCTCCAGTCCTGGCGCGCTGCGATGTCCGACAGGTGATACCCGAGCTGCTGATCCGTGATTAACACCCGCCAGTTGCAGACAGGCGCTGACTGCTTCATCTACAGGCCAAGAAACCGGGAACATGTCAGACTTCAAAACTAATAAAGTCCCTCACACAAATGCCGCAGAGACCCGGCTTGGGTGGAGGGGGGGTGGTGGTGTTTGGAGGGGCGGTGGTAATGAAAATAGCCGGACATCCAGCTATGGAGAGGCTTCAGAGTCAGACAGGACCCAGCATCTGTGTTATTTTTAAGGAGCAAAATGTCACTGAGCAATGAACATGCTCAAGGCGCATATCTAACAGGGTTAGATGCAAGGTCACACCGAAGCCAGATCGCTTTCTGAAGACAGACGCTGTTGTAAATGGTAGTGACACACATGCTGCCGCTTTGAAGT
>RPOG01003374.1:27648-42235 GCA_008086565.1 Thalassoma bifasciatum
AGAGTTAAAGCAGAGCTGAGAGTTAAAGCAGAGCTCAGAGTTAAAGCAGAGCTCAGAGTTAAAGCAGAGCTGAGAGTTAAAGCAGGGCTGAGAGTTAAAGCAGAGCTCAGAGTTAAAGCAGAGCTGAGAGTTAAAGCAGAGCTGAGAGTTAAAGCAGAGCTCAGAGTTAAAGCAGAGCTCAGAGTTAAAGCAGAGCTGAGAGTTAAAGCAGAGCTTTTTAAAGCAGCTAAGTTTAAATAAACTGAGACTCTGGATGGAAATTGCTATTTTCATGTTTTTTTTATAAAAATAAAAATTACACTAAGACGCGAAAGTAACTTTGTACTACTTTTTGACTTGGACCTTGTAAAAGGGAGAAAAGACAAAGTTTGACCAATTTTATAAATAAGTCCAATTAAGAGGTCCAGTGACTGAGATATCTTTGTTGAGAGACATAAATAAAATTAGTATAATTAGCATAAATAATATAAATAAAATAAAGGATCCAGCGCCGCTGCCTGGTGCATTGCAGGTCCCGCTCAGCCAATCAGTGAAGCCGACACATGCAGGATAATGTTGCAGGTCCACAGCAGCCAATCAGAAACGCGCTCACACTCCGTCACAGCACAGTCTCCAGTGTCAGCCAGGCTGCTCCTACACCACGGTATCCTTCCGCGGCTGAGGAAAATAGTGCCCCCTCCGTGTGTGTGTGTGTGTGTGGGGGGGGGGCTCCTAAATAAAACCTTAAGATACATAAACTTGAAGTTTTTCCACATTTTTTTCAACAGTGAATGTTTTTACTAAATATGATCAAAAAGTCCAAACTGATGTTATAAACTCTATAAACTTTGATTATTGTATAAAAACACACAGATGGTCATTAAACTCTATGTCAGCTTATAAAAACAAGTGACAGAGCTTAAATTAGTTAGTCATTAGTTAGTTAGTTAGTTAAATTAGGTTCCCTTAGTCATACATTTTCTTTTTGTTCAAAAGTTGAATAGAATTTTGTTGAAAAGTGAATAGAAACTTTTCTAAACACATTTCTCACGACACACACGTCACCAATGACGTCTCATGGTTATTGACAGAAAAGATTATGAATAAAAAAAACTAGGGTTTACTATTTAACTCTATTTTCTCGGTCATCTAATTATACTTTGTCTTAGGTCAAGTTGTGAGTTTCTTACCTTAACTCTTTATTTATAAATGTGGTTGTAGATTTGTTAATTGTATATATGTCAAATTATTTACTTTTTAATTTATGTTTTATATGAATCTAAAGTGGACATTTTACCACTTTTCTCACAAAGAAGATGAAACTTTTGAGTTATAATCAAAATTAACAACAGTGACAAAAAAACCTCCAGAAAATGATGAATGAGAGGAGCCTCACAGCTGAAATATATAAAAGTACTACTAATAAATTCAATTTGAGAATTTACAGTCACGCACTTAAATTCATAGATAGTTTGACTTTTGACTCTTTTCGCCAAAAGGTCCAATATTTTGACATTTTGACGTCGTCTTTTGTAGCAAAGTACTAAATCAAAGTGGAGTAAAATTGAAAGACGACGAGTCCTTTTTGTCCCTTGGACGTCTAAAGAGTCAAATTCACACGTTTGAAAGCTTTTTAATTCCAGCTCAAGTGAAGCTTAAGACCAAATTCATTAAAGGATTCTGCTGTTTTACAATCAATAAAACTCATTTAAGTTTAAGTTTGTCTGTTTATTGATCATAACATTAACCTTTCTGGTCAATATCTGGATGTTAAAGTGTAAACACTGACCTACAGTCACAGATGGGTCAACGAGAAAACAGAGAATTATTTTTATCAGCAGCTTTTAGGTCAGTTTCTTCTCCACATCTGCTTCACCCAAAAAAACCAGACAAAAAAATAAATAAATAAACAAAAAAACAAAACATTAACAAATCTTACCCTGACAAATATACGACCTTTCTTTAATTTATTTAAGACCAGAATGAAACATCTAAATAAGTTTAAGACTTTTTAAGGCATTGGTACAATTTTAGAGACTTTTTCAGGTCTTAGTTTTAGAAACATGAGTTAAAGACTCTTTAAAAAAACGCAGAAACAAAACTTTTACTGCAAATAATTCAACTTTAAAAACTGAAATCTGTTTCTGCAGCTCTGTTTTCTTTCTGCCTGTTTCTGTTTCTGCAGCTCTGTTTTCTTTCTGCCCGTTTCTGTTTCTGCAGCTCTGTTTTCTTTCTGCCTGTTTCTGCAGCTCTGTTTTCTTTCTGAGACAAAGACGTCGAGACAAAAGAAAGACGGTGTTTCTGTTTCTGCAGCTCTGTTTTCTTTCTGCCTGTTTCTGCAGCTCTGTTTTCTTTCTGCCTGTTTCTGCAGCTCTGTTTTCTTTCTGTCTGTTTCTGTTTCTGCAGCTCTGTTTTCTTTCTGCCTGTTTCTGCAGCTCTGTTTTCTTTCTGCCTGTTTGTTTGAGCTGCAGCTGCGGCGCTGTGATGAGGAAGTGAGTGATGCGGCCCTGACTCGTGGCGGAGGGATACGGAGTCTCCTCCGGTTGAGGCGCCGCGGCTTGTGTTCGCTTGAATCCGCCAGAGAAGCTTCATCCGCGGACACGGAGCCGGAGATTGTCGCCCTCAGAGCACGGAGCACAGCACCATGGTGAGTCTCTGCCTCCATCCTCAGCACGAACGGACTTTTATTCTTTTATTTCAGCTTCAGCAGCTTCAGCTGTGTTTGTGTGAGTGTTTGAAAGCTTCAGTTTGATTCCTGTGTTTCCTGAAACTGTTCGTTCATTGATTCTCCGGTTTCTCTGCGCACAGATGGAAAACGCCCGAAATGACGAGTTTTAGCTTCTGCATTAGGTTCAGAGAAAGTTTTTAAAAGACTCATGTTCTCTTTGTGTTTAATTATCTATATAATCTTAACGGGGCCGTATTTCCCCATAACTGCGCAATAATTACTGCATTACTCTGTATTAATCTCTCACAGTGTCCACAGGCTCATTCTCGGACATAAAGTGCTGATTAAATTCATTAATGGTTAAAGTTTAATCGTTTCTGAGCTCTTCTTTCTTTTCTTTCTTCTTTTTTAAAGAGAAACTGCGGTTAAAGATGTTAGAGAGAATTTACAGTCCGGGTCTGATGCGCATGCGCAGTGAGGAGCTTCCCGTTATAAGAGTCTGTGTCATTTTACAGCAGAAAACTAAGAGAGAAGGAGGTGAAGGAGGAGGTGCTGGAGGAGGTGCTCCTCCTCCTTCACCTCCTCTAACACCTCCTCTTATAAGAGTCTGTGTCATTTTACAGCAGTTTTGATTCTCTCTTCCTCCACGTCCTCCTCCTCCACGAGGAGGAGGAGGACGTGGAGGACGTCGTGGAGGAGGAGTGAGTGGAGGAGATTGTGGGCGAGAATATTCTCAGACACAGTAAAATGTCGTCTTTTAATTCTCTCTTCCTCCACGACCTCCTCCACGACGACGAGGAGGAAGTGGAGGAGGTTGTCCTCCTCCTCACTCACCTCCTCCAACACCTCCTCTTAAAAGAGTCTGTGTCATTTAACAGCAGAAAACTAAGAGAGAAGGAGGTGCAGGAGGAGGAGGTGCTCCTCCTCCTCCTGCACCTCCTGCAGCACCTCCTCCTCACTCACCTCCTCTAACACCCGCTCTTATAAGAGTCTGTGTCATTTTACAGCAGAAAATTAAGAGAGAAGGAGGTGCTGGAGGAGGTGCTGCTGCTCCTCCTTCACCTCCTCCAACACCTCCTCNCTGTTTCTGTTTCTGCAGCTCTGTTTTCTTTCTGCCTGTTTCTGTTTCTGCAGCTCTGTTTTCTTTCTGTCTGTTTCTGTTTCTGCAGCTCTGTTTTCTTTCTGCCTGTTTCTGTTTCTGCAGCTCTGTTTTCTTTCTGTCTGTTTTTGCAGCTCTGTTTTCTTTCTGCAGCTCTGTTTTCTTTCTGCCTGTTTCTGCAGCTGTTTTCTTTCTGCCTGTTTCTGCAGCTGTTTTCTTTCTGCCTGTTTCTGCAGCTGTTTTCTTTCTGCCTGTTTCTGTTTCTGCAGCTCTGTTTTCTTTCTGCCTGTTTCTGCAGCTCTGTTTTCTTTCTGCCTGTTTGTTTGAGCTGCAGCTGCGGCGCTGTGATGAGGAAGTGAGTGATGCGGCCCTGACTCGTGGCGGAGGGATACGGAGTCTCCTCCGGTTGAGGCGCCGCGGCTTGTGTTCGCTTGAATCCGCCAGAGAAGCTTCATCCGCGGACACGGAGCCGGAGATTGTCGCCCTCAGAGCACGGAGCACAGCACCATGGTGAGTCTACGCCTCCATCCTCAGCACGAACGGACTTTTATTCTTTTATTTCAGCTTCAGCAGCTTCAGCTGTGTTTGTGTGAGTGTTTGAAAGCTTCAGTTTGATTCCTGTGTTTCCTGAAACTGTTCGTTCATTGATTCTCCGGTTTCTCTGCGCACAGATGGAAAACGCCCGAAATGACGAGTTTTAGCTTCTGCATGAGGTTCAGAGAAAGTTTTTAAAAGACTCATGTTCTCTTTGTGTTAATTATCTTTATAATCTTAACGGGGCCGTATTTCCCCATAACTGCGCAATAATTACTGCATTACTCTGTATTAATCTCTCACAGTGTCCACAGGCTCATTCTCGGACTTAAAGTGCTGATTAAATTCATTAATGGTTAAAGTTTAATCGTTTCTGAGCTTTTCTTTCTTTTCTTTCTTCTTTTTTAAAGAGAAACTGCGGTTAAAGATGTTAGAGCGAATTTACAGTCCGGGTCTGATGCGCATGCGCAGTGAGGAGCTTCCCGTTATAAGAGTCTGTGTCATTTTACAGCAGAAAACTAAGAGAGAAGGAGGTGAAGGAGGAGGTGCTGGAGGAGGTGCTCCTCCTCCTTCACCTCCTCCAGCACCTCCTCCTCACTCACCTCCTCTAACACCTCCTCTTATAAGAGTCTGTGTCATTTTACAGCAGAAAACTAAGAGAGAAGGAGGTGAAGGAGGAGGTGCTGGAGGAGGAGCACCTCCTCCTGCACCTCCTGCAGCACCTCCTCCTCACTCACCTCCTCTAACACCTCCTCTTATAAGAGTCTGTGTCATTTTACAGCAGAAAATTAAGAGAGAAGGAGGTGCTGGAGGAGGTGCTACTGCTCCTCCTTCACCTCCTCCAACACCTCCTCTCTTATAAGAGTCTGTGTCATTTTACAGCAGAAAACTAAGAGAGAAGGAGGTGAAGGAGATGGAGGAGCACATCCCTCAGCACCTCCTCCTTCACCTCCTCCATCACCTCCTCATTCATCACCTCCCCTTCACCTCCTCTTTCACCACCTCCTTCACCTCCTCATTCATCACCTCCCCTTCACCTCCTCTTTCACCACCTCCAACACCTCCTCATTCACCTCCTCATCACCAACCCTATCACCTCCTCATTCACCTTCTCCTTCACCTCCTCCTTCACCACCTCCAACATCTCCTCTAACACCTCCTCATTCATCACCTCCTCATTCACCTCCTCTTTCACCACCTCCAACATCTCCTCTTTCACCTCCTCTAACACCTCCTCATTCATCACCTCCTCTATCACCTCCTCATTCACCTCCTCCTTCACCATCTCCAACACCTCCTCATTCATTTCCTCCTTCACCTCCTCATTCACCCTCTAACACCTCCTCAATCATTTCCTCCTTCACCTCCTCATTCACCCTCTAACACCTCCTCCAACACCTCCTGTAACACCACCTCTTGTACCTCCTCATTCACCTCCTCTAACACTACCTCCTCTAACACCTCCTCTTTCACCTCCTCTAACACTACCTCCTCTAACACCTCCTCTAACACCTCCCCTAACACCTCCTCATTCACCTCCTCTAACACTACCTCCTCTAACACCTCCTCTTTCACCTCCTCATTCACCTCCTCTAACACCTCCTCATTCACCTCCTCATTCACCTCCTCTAACACTACCTCCTCATTCACCTCCTCTAACACCTCCTCTAACAGCCTTTACAGGTTGGTTAGTGGTTAGTTAAAGGTAAGTCAGTGGTTAGTTAGTATCCTGGTTAAATNTGTCAGTCTAACTTTTATCTTAATGCACTATTATAGTTATTACCCATGATCCTCTGGGAGTCTCTGAGCTTGTTTGTAGGTTCATCTGGATTGTTGCTGTGGATCTACCAGCTGATGTGGGACGACCTGACTCCTGCTGCTGTGGCTTTGACAGTTCTCCAATTTTTCTTCTCTCTCTCTCTCTCTGTCTAACATGAGTCTGGTTCTGTCTGAGGTTTCTGCCGTTAAAGGGAAGTTTTTCCTCTCCACTGTAACTTTGCTAAAAGCTGCTGCAAAGTGCTTCATTCATGGTGGATCAAGATGAGATAAGATTCCTTATCCTGTCTTGATGTTGGGTCTCTGTTAATAAAATAACTAAATACTCGAACATTAACAGGTATCAACCTGCTAATGTTTTGTAAAGTGTCTTGAGATAACGTTTGTTATGATTTGGCGCTTTATAAATAAAGATTGATTGATTGAAAGGTACAAACAGGTTTTGGAGCAACATCTGCTGCATCCAAGACACTTTGTCTTTTTCAGGGACGTCCCTGATTATTTCAGCAAGACAATGAAACCAAGACACATTCTGCTCCTGTTACAACAGCGTGGCTCCGTAGTAGAAGAGTGCAGCTACTAGACTGACCTGCCTGCAGTCCAGACCTGTCTCCCATTGAAAATGTGTGGAACATTATGAAGAACAAAACACAACAACAGAGACTTTGGGACTGTTGATAAACTGAAGTTGTTCATCAACAAGAATGTGAAAGAATTCCAGCTCNTGATGTGATTGTTGGGGTCGTTGGTGATGGAGGTGATGTGGTTGTTGGGGTCGTTGGTGATGGAGGTGATGTGGTTGTTGGGGTCGTTGGTGATGGAGGTGATGTGGTTGTTGGGGTCGTTGGTGATGGAGGTGATGTGGTTGTTGGGGTCGTTGGTGATGGAGGTGATGTGGTTGTTGGGGTCGTTGGTGATGGAGGTGATGTGGTTGTTGGGGTCGTTGGTGATGGAGGTGATGTGGTCGTTGGAGTTGATGGTGGATCCAGGTTGTGTGAGTTATTGTTAGTTATTAGTCGTTAATTAGTTGTTAGTTAGTTTGTTGTTGTAGTTAAAGTTTGTTTGAACCTGTTTGAGTTATTGTTAGTTATTAGTTGTTTATTAGTTGTTAGTTAGTTGTTGTAGTTAAAGTTTGTTTGAACCTGTTTGAGTTATTGTTAGTTATTAGTTGTTAATTAGTTGTTAGTTAGTTGTTGTTGTAGTTAAAGTTTGTTTGAACCTGTTTGAGTCATTGTTAGTTATTAGTTGTTTATTAGTTGTTAGTTAGTTGTTGTAGTTAAAGTTTGTTTAAACCTGTTTGAGTTCAGCAGTTTCTGCCTCTTCGTAGAAACTCAGGAACAAACTCAGACACTTTCTCACCTGTTCAGGATCAATAACCTGATGGTTGAGCTTTGTTCTTGAGTTGGAACGATAAACTCACCGATCTGAAACACATGAAATTAATTCACAGCTGTGTTTTGGAGAAAGTGACAGAGTGAGTTCTCTATCTTTGTTATTTTTTCTTTAAGGTGTTTCAAAGTAGCGTCGGAGTGAGAACTCTTACCTCTGTGCAGGTTCCACACAATCTTTGACCAATGTTTTTGCATATTTGGTCTGAACTTTCAGAAACTGCTGCACCAAACTCTCAGACTTCACCGCGTTTTTAATGTGTTCATTCACATAAAGTCATGGAGACTTTGACCTTTTTACAGTCATGGGTTCATCAGCAGCAAAGAGTAAAGAGCAGGAAAAAAAGAGTTTGGAGCTTTGTTCGACAGGTGTAAAGCTGCTGTGAGGAAAACTTACCCAGAACTTTAATTCTTGTGTCTGATTAAATGAACCAACTGTCAGTGTGAGCGGGTTCCTGCACGTCCAGGTCACCAATGACTCCGCCCCCAGAAATAACCGTGGTTATAAAACAACGTTACATTAACTCGTTATAATAACCTGGTTATAAAACAATGTTAAATTAACTCGTTCTAATAACCTGGTTATAAAAAAAACTGTCAAAAAAACGTGTGACGTGTTTGGTCAAAAGTGACTGAGCTGCAGGTCCCAGCAAAGTTTAACTCAGTTTAACTCAGGGTTTAACTCAGGGCTTAAGTCAGGGGTGACATATAGTTTAAGTCAGTTTAACTCAGGGTTTAACATATGGGTTAAGTCAGTTTAACTCAGGGTTTAACATATAGTTTAAGTCAGTTTAACTCAGGGATTAACTCAGGGTTTAACATATAGTTTAACTCAGTTTAACTCAGGGTTAAACATATGGGTTAAGTCAGTTTAACTCAGGGTTTAATATATAGTTTAAGTCAGTGTAACTCAGGGTTTAACTCAGGGTTTAACATATAGTTTAACTCAGTTTAACTCAGGGTTTAGTCAGTCTAACTCAGGGTTTAACTCGGTTTAACGCAGGGTTTAACATATAGTTTAACTCAGGGTTTAAGTCAGTTTAACTCAGGGTTTAATATATAGTTTAAGTCAAGGTTTAACTCAGTTTAAGTCAGGGTTTTACTCAGTTTAACTCAGTTTAAGTCAGTTTAACTCAGGGTTTAACTCGGTTTAACACAGGGTTTAACATATAGTTTAAGTCAGTTTAACTCAGGGTTTAACTTAGTTTAACTCAGGGTTTAACTCAGGGTTTAAGTCAGTTTAACTCAGGGTTCAAGTCAGTTTAAGTCAGTTAAATCAGTTTAACTCAGGGTTTAAGTGAGGTTAACTCAGTTTAACTCAGTTTAACTCAGGTTTGATCTGGGGTGTTTTCCTCATGTGTTTTTCCAGGATTTGAATGATCGTTCGTGTCATGGCCTCATTTTCCTGCCTCTTTGCAAGTTTTTGATTTATGCAAACGCGACTGAAGTCTGAGCTGCTTTTCCAGACACAGTCAAATTCTGTCAGACTCAGGAATCGTCCCCAAACCAACCTGACGTTTCTTTTAGACGTGAGTGAAGAGCAGCAGTTCTACAGAAAGGTTCAGTCGTCAGAGGAACAATGTGGCTGAATGTTTGAAAAGAGCAGCTGTTGCTGGTTTTACTGACGGACGTTAAAGTCATAAGGGTTAGGGTTAGGGTTAGGGTTAGGTTAGGGTTAGGGTTAGGGTTGAGTTAGGGTTGGGTTAGGTTAGGGTTAGGGTTGGGTTAGGTTAGGGTTAGGGTTAACTAACGTCTGAGTCTGTAACCACAGCAGGAAGTGATGTCATCATGGAGGAGGAGCCCTTAGATGATTCACGAAGGTCGTGTTTTTCCCGTGTTTTTTCTGTATTTCTTACATGTTTCTTCCGTGTGTTTCCCGTGTTTTTCCCGTCTTTTTTCCCGTTTCTTCCATGTTTTTCCTGTGTTTTCCCTTTTTTTTTTCCCGTGTGTCTCCCGTGTTTTTCCCTTTTTTTTTCCTGTTTCTACCGTGTTTTTCCCATGTTTTTCCCATGTGTCTCCCGTGTTTCTTCCATGTTTTTCCCGTGTTTCTTCCGTGTTTTTCCCGTGTGTCTCCCGTGTTTCTTCCATGTTTTTCCCGTGTGTCTCCCGTGTTTCTTCCATGTTTTTCCCGTGTGTCTCCCGTGTTTCTTCCATGTTTTTCCCATGTGTCTCCCGTGTTTTCCCGAGTTTCTTCCGTGTTTTCCAGTGTAAAAGGGCACACAGAGGGCACAAACGACTACGCACATATCATTGACGAGTCTGTGGACTAGTTCCATGATGAATTATTCAGCAGAAACTCTTCGCCAGGTCGCATGTTCTCCCCCCCCTCTGAGGCCTCAGCTCAGAGCAGCTACAGAGAAAAAGACTTTCACACTGACTCAATGTGTGTGTGTGTGTGTGTGTGTGTGTGTGAGTGTGTGTGTGTGTGAGTGTGTGTGAGTGTGTGTGTGTGTGAGTGTGTGACAAAACATGAAGCTGTTAAATCAGTGTTTGTTGAGTTAGTTCATTGTTTGTTAATCTGCTCCTTTTTCTCCAACTACAGGCCGACCAACTAACAGAGGAGCAGATAGCAGGTACACACACACACACACACACACACACACACGCGCACACACACACACACACACACACACACACACACACACACACACTCACACACACACACACACACACACACACCTAGGTTAGGTTAGTGAAGATAAAGGTTTTTTATGGTTTCGTTAGGTTAGTGAAGATAAAGGTTAGTTGTGGTTTGGTTAGTGAAGATAAAGGTTTTTTATGGTTAGGTTAGTGAAGATAAAGGTTAGTTATGGTTAGGTTAGGTTAGTGAAGATAAAGGTTAGTTATGGTTAGGTTAGGTTAGTGAAGATAAAGGTTAGTTATGGTTAGGTTAGTGAAGATAAAGGTTAGTTATGGTTAGGTTAGTGAAGATAAAGGTTAGTTATGGTTAGGTTAGGTTAGTGAAGATAAAGGTTAGTTATGGTTAGGTTAGTGAAGATAAAGGTTAGTTATGGTTAGGTTAGGTTAGTGAAGATAAGGTTTAGTTATGGTTTCGTTATGGTTTCGTTAGGTTAGTTTAGTTATGGTTAGGTTTTGAGTTTAGCGTAGTGTATGTTAGTGTATTTGTTCCTGTTGGTAGTTTTGTTTCGATGATGAATCCACTTTGACATTTAACTGGAGAACAATCAGAAACAGGAAACAGTCGGAGGCGACAAAAACCGCCAGGTTCACGTCATGTTTCCTGGAAATAACGGTGATGGGTTAACTAACCCGTTGATGAACGTGTCATTAAAACTTCTGTGGTCAAACAGAAACAAACCTCAGTTTAACGATTCAAACGCTGCCATGAACTATCGTCTCGCTCTCTCGCCCTCAGAGTTTAAGGAGGCGTTCTCCTTATTCGACAAGGACGGTGACGGCACCATCACCACCAAAGAGCTCGGCACCGTCATGAGGTCGCTGGGTCAGAACCCCACGGAGGCGGAGCTTCAGGACATGATCAATGAGGTGGACGCTGACGGTCGGTACCAACGCCACCATCACATCATCGTCCTTTCACTCTGCTACAGATTTAACGGCTTCAATGTCAACAAACACTCACACGTTGATCATTTTTAAATGTTTACTTTTATGAGAACTTTTGTGGCTCGTTCAGCTCAATAGAAGCTGAATCGTCTGAATCGTCGTTACAAAGTCGGTTTTTACAAACATGTTCTCAGCTGATTCCTTTGGTCTGAATTCTCTGAGCAACAGACGAGAAAAAAGGATCAAAAACTGAAACTGTTGATGTTTTCAGGTAAATGTGAGTCCGTCAAACTCAGAGACCAAGACTGAACAGATCATTCCTGAGAAAACTCACATTTCACTTTTTAGGAATATTCTGCAGATTCCACCTGAAGTGATGAGAGATTTTGATGAATATTTTTCCTTTTTGATTCCAGGAAATGGAACCATCGACTTCCCAGAATTCCTGACGATGATGGCCAGAAAAATGAAGGACACAGACAGCGAGGAGGAGATCCGCGAGGCTTTCCGGGTTTTTGACAAGGTGAGAGTTAAAATTTAAAAAAGAAAGAGTTTAAGTTTAAAAAAGAAAGAGTTTAAGATTAAAAAAGAAAGAGTTTAAGATAAAAAAAGAAAGAGTTTAAGATTAAAAAAGAAAGAGTTTAAGATTAAAAAAGAAAGAGTTTAAGATAAAAAAAGAAAGAGTTTAAGATTAAAAAAGAAAGTTTAATGAACCAGAGGATAATTCTCTGCTGAACCATTTACAAAGAAGAATCATTTCTTTGATTTTGCTCCACTGTTTGAAGTTGCCTTGTCTCACGTTGTTCAGATGAAATTCTTTAACGAAGGAAACGATATTTTTAATGTTCTTCTCATTTTGAGTAAGAAAACACACGAAACGTGAGAGAAAAGGAGGATTTTTGTGAGAAAGAAAAAATTCCACCAAAGAAAATCTGTGAACAGGATCAGAGACATTTCAACGTGATGACAGAGTGAAATATTTCTGTTCCTCACCTTCGATGGCGTGTTTTCCAGGACGGAAACGGCTACATCAGCGCCGCAGAGCTGCGTCACGTCATGACGAACCTGGGAGAGAAACTAACGGACGAGGAAGTGGACGAGATGATCAGAGAAGCAGACATCGACGGAGACGGACAGGTCAACTACGAAGGTAACTGCTCACAAAGGAAACAGCTTTTATCAAACACACGAAGCCGTGAGTTTGATGTGTTTGTTACTTTTATCGTTTATTAAAGATACTGAGACGGCAGGACTGACAGGGAGGACTTTTCTGTTTTTAAGCTCAAACCAGAAAACTTGATTTTTTTACAAACAGTTCAGTCTGAGGTGAGAAGCGAGAGAGCGAGGAACTGTAGAGAAATGAAGTTTCCTGATGATGGGGGGGGGCACTGATCTGAATCCTGAAGCTGATGCCTCTTTGTCTCTCTCTCTTTGTCTCTCTCTCTTTGTCTCTCTCTCTTTGTCTCTCTCTCTCTCTCTCTCTCTCTGCAGAGTTTGTACAGATGATGACTGCAAAGTGAAGCTCGCCTGCCTGCCCCCCCGTCCCCTCTTAGAAGAAAAGAAAAAAGGAAAAAAAAATGAAAATGTTTTACTTACCTCTTGAAAAAAATGTTCCTTTATTCATACTGTTTCTGTATAGAAAATAATTGAATGTTGAAATAAAATAACCCTCTGTCCACACAGGAAAAATATAAAAATATACAAAAATATCTGCATGAAAACGATGGTTAGTGGTCCTGCCCCCCCCCCAGAGATCAGTTTAGCATCAGTACTTAACCAGTAAAACTATAACAACAAACCCTGTAACCACGACGACCTGCAGACGGCGCCACAGCAGCGAAGCTGAGTTTGTCCGTTGAAGTCGTCGCTGGTTCTTCCTCTGTTTCTGTTCTTCATGCATGATGCAGCTTGAGACCGGAGCACTACCCCCCCCCCTCCCCCCCCCGCTCCGGCGCCCAGAGCGAGCTGATCCACGATAACTGTCCTCTGGTTGGTTTGGTTCAGGGTTTTTGTATTTGGAGAGGAACCCTGGTAAATCACAGAATAAACCAGGTTCTAACTCGAGCGTTAAAAGTGGAATGGGACTTAATTGTATGCTAGATAAAACCAGAAACAAAAAATGTACAAAAAGACATTTTCAAATGTTTGGCATGTTTGTTTTGTTCTTTGGACCGCCATCTTAGTCGTCGTGCGTCCTTCGAGGCAGGGAGGACGAAAAGAGTCTTACGGTGATTTTTCTTTTCTGTTCTTTTTTCGCTGAGGTGATGGAGAGTCTGTCCTCTTTTCTTAAAAAAAAGAATCACTGGCCTTCACTTTTATTTTTCTTCTGTTTTGGCTCAGACTCAGCGAGGATTTTAAAGCGTGTGTCTGTTACAGAGTCAGCGCATTTTCATCCTCTGAGTTCAGTTTACATTCATTCCAAGTTGTACATGCTAGTTTTTTTGTTTTTTTTCAAATAAAAGACCATGAACTTTACCCCGTCTCATGTCCTTTTTATTATAATTATATTATTGATATTGTTTTACTATTATATATATTATAATTATAACTGTAATTATAACTATTATAACTTCTCTCCATTTGTCAAATAAAAGAACAGCAGGTCACGTCTGTGTGTAACGACAAAAAAACACCAAAGCATCATCATGAGAAACTGGCTCCAAACCTCAGGCAGAATTTGGTGTTTTCAAGTTTTTTTTTTAAACATATTTTTATTAGAGTTTTAAGAGATTTTTTTTACAGAATATGAAAAATGATATTAAACAAAACAAAAAAAACCCAAAACAAAACAAAACAAACAAAATAACAAAACAAAAAGGGCTGGCTTTATAAGATACGGTACAACATTGCATCACTTAAAAACGGATTTTTCAAGAAGGAAGTTTAAAAAAAAGCAGTGAGCAGTGACATCAGCTACCGTCCAATTTAGCAAGATGATCGATTAAGGCTGCCAGATGTTGAAAAAGGGTGTTGTAGGGTGTTGTCTGGTGTTTTTTGGGTGTTGTCAGGTGTTTTTTGGGTATTGTCAGGTGTGTTGTTGGGTGTTGTTGGGTGTTGTATGGTGTGTTGTTGGGTTTTTTAGGTGTTTTTTGGGTGTTTTTTAGGTGTTGTTAGGTCTTGTTAGATGTTTTTTGGGTGTTTTTTGGTGTTGTCAGGTGTTTTTTGGGTGTTGTATGGTGTGTTGTTGGGTGTTGTTGGGTGTTGTCAGGTGTTTTTTGGGTGTTTTTTGGGTGTTGTTGGGTTTTGTCAGGTGTTTTTTGGGTGTTGTATGGTGTGTTGTTGGGTGTTGTCAGGTGTTTTTTGGGTGTTTTTTGGGTGTTGTTGGGTTTTGTCAGGTGTTTTTTGGGTGTTGTCAGGTGTTGTATTGTGTGTTTTTGGGTGTTGTCCGCTCACTCACGACGCTCACTTACGCTGCTAACTAACGCAACTCACCTTTGCCGCTCACAAACGCCGCTCACTAACTCCGCTCACTAACTCCGCTCACTAACTCCGTTCACTAACGCCGCTCACTAACGCCGCTCACTAACGCCGCTCACTAACTCCGCTCACTAACTCCGCTCACTAACATCGCTCACTAACTCCGCTCACTAACTCCGCTCACTAACTCCGCTCACTAAC
>RPOG01003374.1:44006-57580 GCA_008086565.1 Thalassoma bifasciatum
CCCCCGCTCCGGCGCCCAGAGCGAGCTGATCCACGATAACTGTCCTCTGGTTGGTTTGGTTCAGGTTTTTTGTATTTGGAGAGGAACCCTGGTAAATCACAGAATAAACCAGGTTCTAACTCGAGCGTTAAAAGTGGAATGGGACTTAATTGTATGCTAGATAAAACCAGAAACAAAAAATGTACAAAAAGACATTTTCAAATGTTTGGCATGTTTGTTTTGTTCTTTGGACCGCCATCTTAGTCGTCGTGCGTCCTTCGAGGCAGGGAGGACGAAAAGAGTCTTACGGTGATTTTTCTTTTCTGTTCTTTTTTCGCTGAGGTGATGGAGAGTCTGTCCTCTTTTCTTAAAAAAATGAATCACTGGCCTTCACTTTTATTTTTCTTCTGTTTTGGCTCAGACTCAGCGAGGATTTTAAAGCGTGTGTCTGTTACAGAGTCAGCGCATTTTCATCCTCTGAGTTCAGTTTACATTCATTCCAAGTTGTACATGCTAGTTTTTTTGTTTTTTTTCAAATAAAAGACCATGAACTTTACCCCGTCTCATGTCCTTTTTATTATAATTATATTATTGATATTGTTTTACTATTATATATATTATAATTATAACTGTAATTATAACTATTATAACTTCTCTCCATTTGTCAAATAAAAGAACAGCAGGTCACGTCTGTGTGTAACGACAAAAAAACACCAAAGCATCATCATGAGAAACCGGCTCCAAACCTCAGGCAGCATTTGGTGTTTTCAAGTTTTTATTTAAACATATTTTTATTAGAGTTTTAAGAGATTTTTTTACAGAATATGAAAAATGATATTAAACAAAACAAAAAAACCCCAAAACAAAGCAAACAAAATAACAAAACAAAAAGGGCTGGCTTTATAAGCTACGGTACAACATTGCATCACTTAAAAACGGATTTTTCAAGAAGGAAGTTTAAAAAAAAGCAGTTAGCAGTGACATCAGCTATCGTCCAATTTAGCAAGATGATCGATTAAGGCTGCCAGATGTTGAAAAAGGGTGTTGTAGGGTGTTGTCAGGTGTTTTTTGGGTGTTGTCAGGTGTGTTGTTGGGTGTTGTCAGGTGTGTTGTTGGGTGTTGTTGGGTGTTGTATGGTGTGTTGTTGGGTTTTGTCAGGTGTTTTTTGGGTGTTTTTTAGGTGTTTTTTGGGTGTTTTTTAGGTGTTGTCAGGTGTTTTTTGGGTGTTTTTTAGGTGTTGTTAGGTCTTGTTAGATGTTTTTTGGGTGGTTTTTGGGTGTTGTCAGGTGTTTTTTGGGTGTTTTTTAGGTGTTGTTAGGTCTTGTTAGATGTTTTTTGGGTGGTTTTTGGGTGTTGTCAGGTGTTTTTTGGGTGTTGTATGGTGTGTTGTTGGGTGTTGTCAGGTGGTTTTTGGGTGTTGTCAGGTGTTTTTTGGGTGTTTTTTAGGTGTTGTTAGGTCTTGTTAGATGTTTTTTGGGTGTTGTTGGGTTTTGTCAGGTGTTTTTTGGGTGTCGTCAAGTGTGTTGTTGGGTGTTGGTGGGTGTTGTATGGTGTGTTGTTGGGTTTTGTCAGGTGTTTTTTGGGTGTTGTTGGGTTTTGTCAGGTGTTTTTTGGGTGTGTTAGGTGTTTTCAGGTGTTGTATGGTGTGTTGTTGGGTGTTGTCAGGTGTTTTTTTAGGTGTTTTTTGGGTGTTGTCAGGTGTTTTCTGGGTGTTGTTAGGTTTTGTCAGGTGTTTTTTGGGTGTTTTTGGGTGTTTTTGGGTGTTGTCCGCTCACTCATGACACTCACTTACGCTGCTAACTAACGCCGCTCACTAACTCCGCTCACTAACTCCGCTCACTAACGCCGCTCACTAACGCCGCTCCTTAACGCCGCTCACTAACTCCGCTCACTAACTCCGCTCACTAACGCCGCTCACTAACTCCGCTCACTAACNGTTGTTGGGTTTTGTCAGGTGTTTTTTGGGTGTTGTTGGGTTTTGTCAGGTGTTTTTTGGGTGTGTTAGGTGTTTTCAGGTGTTGTATGGTGTGTTGTTGGGTGTTGTCAGGTGTTTTTTTAGGTGTTTTTTGGGTGTTGTCAGGTGTTTTCTGGGTGTTGTTAGGTTTTGTCAGGTGTTTTTTGGGTGTTTTTGGGTGTTTTTGGGTGTTGTCCGCTCACTCATGACACTCACTTACGCTGCTAACTAACGCCGCTCACTAACTCCGCTCACTAACTCCGCTCACTAACGCCGCTCACTAACGCCGCTCACTAACGCCGCTCACTAACTCCGCTCACTAACTCCGCTCACTAACGCCGCTCACTAACTCCGCTCACTAACTCCGCTCACTAACGCCGCTCACTAACGCCGCTCACTAACTCCGCTCACTAACGCCGCTCACTAACTCCGCTCACTAACGCCGCTCACTAACTCCGCTCACTAACTCCGCTCACTAACTCCGCTCACTAACTCCGCTCACTAACTCCGCTCACTAACGCCGCTCACTAACGCCGCTCACTAACTCCGCTCACTAACGCCGCTCCTTAACGCCGCTCACTAACGCCGCCTCCTTCGGACTCTGCAGAAAAACCGAACTCTTCAAAAAGTCGAACCAGCGAATCATGATCGTTAACGATGGAGTTTAACACTTTGAACCAGGAGCTGACGATTTTCTCTGCTCCCACTTTTTTTCTGCTGCTGTTTCCTCGACCAAATCAAACGAGGATCAAGTCAGAAACTGTGACACAGCAAACAAAAAATGAACGACTCAACACGTCTCGGAGTGAAACAGTAATTTTTCCAGCTCTTCTAATTTTCCTGAACATGAAGCTTAAAGCACAAGAGTCGAGTTATTTCTGAGCTGGGACCTGAAAGTGTCAGAGCGTCCAGAGAAACAAACGGGATTTATGACGTTAATTTGTTTCTGAGCTGCTGATCTGCAGATTTCCTTCCCTTCAGAGAGAGATGAGCTATTTCGCTCACACACCAGCATTTTTCCTTCATTACTTCTGTTCGCTCTTTTCTGTCATCCAGGCTCTGATTATGTCGACTTCAGCTGGAAACTTTGTCACGTATGAACAGAGACGTCGTTTCTGTCTCCGTCTGTCCCGTGTGGACGCCAGAGGAACTGGAGGATTCATGGTGATAGAAAACAGGAGCCTGGAGGTGAAATCTCAGCGTGTTCCTCCTCTAAAGAAGATGATTCGATGTTATTCTTGTTAACGACTGAACACATCACTTCTTCACCTCTAACAGGGTCGGACGTAACTTCACACAAAGAGCCAACGCTGTGAAAAGGAAACTGGAGGTTTTACATCCTGTAAACGTATTTATCTGAGGGACAGAAGAAGAAGTGCATGAAGTGATATAATCGTGTTCAAAGGAGGAAAGTGTAAAAGCCCCCTGAGGCAGAAACCTCTCTGTTTTTACCCATGGTTCATTTCACCTGCTGGGTAACCGCTGAGGAAAGAAAACGCCTGAAGAGTCGCACATGAAGAGCTTTTCACCAAACACACTTCACTCACACAAGAACAAAAACGCAGTTTCACTGTCTGGGGGTCGGAGGAGGAACCACCCGACGGACGCTGTGATTGGACGGTTTTTCTGAAGGAAGACAAACGGCTTTCTGAGAAACTCAAATGTTGGTTTTTCACGCTTTGAGGCGTCAGAAAGTTTCCTCTTCTTCAACTTTTGGGTCAAACTGTCAAAAAAAACGGCCGACAAAAACTACAACAAGAGTTCATGGACAGTTTTCTACGTCACACACAACACAGATGTTTCTGATCGTTTCCGGAACATTTTCCTGAACGTTTCCTGAACGTTTCCTGAACATTTTCTGAACGTTTCCTGAACATTTTCTGAACGTTTCCTGAACATTTTCCTGAATGTTTCCTGAACATTTTCTGAACGTTTCCTGAACATTTTCCTGAACGTTTTCTGAACATTTTCCTGAATGTTTCCTGAACATTTTCTGAACGTTTTCTGAATGTTTCCTGAACATTTTCCAGAACAATTCCTGAACATTTTCCTGAACGTTTTCTGAACGTTTCCTGAACATTTTCCTGAACGTTTCCTGAACATTTTCTGAACGTTTCCTGAACATTTTCCTGAATGTTTCCTGAACATTTTCTGAACGTTTTCTGAACGTTTCCTGAACATTTTCCAGAACAATTCCTGGACATTTTCTGAACGTTTCCTGAAGATTTTCTGAACATTTCTGGAACATTTTCTGTACGTTTCCTGAACATTTTTATTTACTTTTTTCTGAACATTTTCTGACCATTTTCTGAATGTTTCCTGAACATTTTCTGAACGTTTTCCTGAACATTTCCTGAACGTTTTCCAGAACGTTTTCTGAATTTTTCCTGAACATTTTCCAGAACAATTCCTGAACGTTTTTTGAACTTTTTCTGAACATTTTCCTGAATGTTTCTTGATGAATCAGGGGTGAAAACCCAGAGATACACTCAATCTTATCAAGTTAACAACAACAAACAGTGAGTGAGTCACAGAAACATGTTTTTAACGTCAGAGCTCGTTGATTTGCTCGGAGAAAGTCGTCCTGACAGAAAACTGAGCCGTCATGTCACAAAGTTGCTGGAAACAAAATCCAACTGGGAAAGTTGCATTTCTTGTTAAAGAAACAGAAAAGTCTAATGAAGGTTTGAAGAAGCATCTGAATGTGAAGCTGCATCATGTAAAGAAACAGCAAAAATCTGCTGAAGAAATGAAAAATGTTTCTGAAAATCCCAGAAGGACAGAAGGAACAAAGATCTGAACCAAACGTCAAACTCGTGAAGTGTTTTTCAGCCTGATCAGATCTGACCCTCCGCCGCCCTGAGTGGGATTTAGACGTCTCGTCTCCTTCTAACTCTTAATTATAAAACACGTCTTCAGTCGACTAATGCAGCAGACATTTTAATGCCACTCATTAAGTAGCTGCTTCGTTTCAGTCGACTTCAGTTTGACATTTTCCTCACAACACACCGTCACCTCGTGGGAGAGAAGTTTCTTCGTTTGTTTTAAAACGTTGTCACTTATCGTCTGTGCCAGAAAAATGTGTGGAAAGATGAAGTTAATGTTGAGGAGCTGGTAGAGAAAAATTACTGGAATCTTATTTAACCATTTCAAGAAAATGGTTTTACGCCGGGACTGAAGTCTGAAGCTGGAACGCTGCTTAAAATAAAAAAAAAGAAAAATGGTTTTAAAGACTTTTAAAGGTCGGACAAATCACAGGCCTGGATCCCCCGTGGGTGTGTGTGTGTGTGTGTTTGTGTGTGTNGGAGAGAAGACGGAGAGAAGACGGAGAGAAGACGGAGAGAAGACGGAGAGAAGACGGAGAGAAGACGGAGAGAAGAAGGAGATAAGACGGAGAGAAGACGGAGAGAAGATGGAGAGAAGACGGAGAGAAGAAGGAGAGAAGAAGGAGAGAAGACGGAGAGAAGAAGGAGAGAAGACGGAGAGAAGAAGGAGGAGAAACTCACCGTCCACCTTCACCCTGTGCGGCCCCAGAGACGCCATCGCCTGAGGAGCAAAGAGACGCAGCTTTAAAAAGGTCAGAGCACCAAAAGAAGAGTTTTGTGCGAGCTCAGACCTTCCTGATGGCCGTCCAGTCTTCAAGAATGTCCAGATCCTGCAGCATGTAGACGATGTACGGCCGTGAAGAGCAGGTTCAGGAGAAAAACTACAGAGAAGTGAAGCATCTGTGCAAACACGTCACTGAAGACAACATGCAGCTGAGCAAAAACAAAAGATATCAGAAACAACCACAGGCTTCTTCTTCTTCACCAGGCAGAACGGATCTTTCTTTTTGTTTTTCCGCGAGTGCAATCCATCGTTCCACAACTCTGCAAACAAACAGAAAAAGGGAAAGAAAAAAGTCATTTCCATCACAAACTCTGCCTGATTCTCCAGGTTCTGCTTCTCTGTTTCCACCAGTTCCTGATCTAAGTCAGAAAAACCTGACAAAAGACGAAGCGTCGTATTTGAAGGTAAAGAGTGAAAGTTACATCTTCAGTCTCAAACCAGTCACAAACAGATTTTATTGAGTGAATGAAGAATAAATGACCATTTTCAGAGAAATGTTTATTTTTCTTTAAGCTCCAGTTCTGACCTGATGTGATGTCGATGCTGNCCGCTCACTAACTCCGCTCACTAACGCCGCTCACTAACTCCGCTCACTAACGCCGCTCACTAACGCCGCTCACTAACGTCGCTCACTAACGCCGCTCACTAACGCCGCTCACTAACGCCGCTCACTAACGCCGCTCACGAACGCCGCTCACTAACGCCGCCTACTTCGGACTCTGCAGAAAAACTGAACTATCAAAAAGTCGAACCAGCGAATCATGATCGTTAACGATGGAGTTTAACACTTTGAACCAGGAGCTGACGATTTTCTCTGCTCCCACTTTTTTTCTGCTGCTGTTTCCTCGACCAAATCAAACGAGGATCAAGTCAGAAACTGTGACACAGCAAACAAAAAATGAACGACTCAACACGTCTCGGAGTGAAACAGTAATTTTTCCAGCTCTTCTAATTTTCCTGAACATGAAGCTTAAAGCACAAGAGTGGAGTTATTTCTGAGCTGGGACCTGAAAGTGTCAGAGCGTCCAGAGAAACAAACGGGATTTATGACGTTAATTTGTTTCTGAGCTGCTGATCTGCAGATTTCCTTCTCTTCAGAGAGAGATGAGCTGTTTCGCTCACACACCAGCATTTTTCCTTCATTACTTCTGTTCACTCTTTTCTGTCATCCAGGCTCTGATTATGTCGACTTCAGCTGGAAACTTTGTCACGTATGAACAGAGACGTCGTTTCTGTCTCCGTCTTTCCCGTGTGGACGCCAGAGGAACTGGAGGATTCATGGTGATAGAAAACAGGAGCCTGGAGGTGAAATCTCAGCGTGTTCCTCCTCTAAAGAAGATGATTCGATGTTATTCTTGTTAACGACTGAACACATCACTTCTTCACCTCTAACAGGGTCGGACGTAACTTCACACAAAGAGCCAACGCTGTGAAAAGGAAACTGGAGGTTTTACATCCTGTAAATGTATTTATCTGAGGGACAGAAGAAGAAGTGCATGAAGTGATATAATCGTGTTCAAAGGAGGAAAGTGTAAAAGCCCCCTGAGGCAGAAACCTCTCTGTTTTTACCCATGGTTCATTTCACCTGCTGGGTAACCGCTGAGGAAAGAAAACGCCTGAAGAGTCGCACATGAAGAGCTTTTCACCAAACACACTTCACTTACACAAGAACAAAAACGCACTTTCACTGTCTGGGGGTCGGAGGAGGAACCACCCGACGGACGCTGTGATTGGACGGTTTTTCTGAAGGAAGACAAACGGCTTTCTGAGAAACTCAAACGTTGGTTTTTCACGCTTTGAGGCGTCAGAAAGTTTCCTCTTCTTCAATTTTTGGGTCAAAGTGTCAAAAAAAACGGCCGACAAAAACTACAACAAGAGTTCATGGACAGTTTTCTACGTCACACACAACACACATGTTTCTGAACGTTTCCTGAACATTTTCTGAACGTTTCCTGAACATTTTCCTGAATGTTTCCTGAACATTTTCTGAACGTTTCCTGAACATTTTCCTGAACGTTTTCTGAACATTTTCCTGAATGTTTCCTGAACATTTTCTGAACGTTTCCTGAACATTTTCCTGAATGTTTCCTGAACATTTTCTGAACGTTTCCTGAACATTTTCCTGAATGTTTCCTGAACATTTTCTGAACGTTTCCTGAACATTTTCCTGAATGTTTCCTGAACATTTTCTGAACGTTTCCTGAACATTTTCCTGAACGTTTTCTGAACATTTTCCTGAATGTTTCCTGAACATTTTCTGAACGTTTTCTGAATGTTTCCTGAACATTTTCCAGAACAATTCCTGGACATTTTCTGAACGTTTCCTGAACATTTTCCTGAACGTTTTCTGAACGTTTCCTGAACATTTTCCTGAACGTTTCCTGAACATTTTCTGAACGTTTCCTGAACATTTTCCTGAATGTTTCCTGAACATTTTCTGAACGTTTTCTGAACGTTTCCTGAACATTTTCCAGAACGATTCCTGGACATTTTCTGAACGTTTCCTGAAGATTTTCTGAACATTTCTGGAACATTTTCTGTACGTTTCCTGAACATTTTTATTTACTTTTTTCTGAACATTTTCTGACCATTTTCTGAATGTTTCCTGAACATTTTTCTGAACGTTTTCCTGAACATTTCCTGAACGTTTTCCAGAACGTTTTCTGAATTTTTCCTGAACATTTTCCAGAACAATTCCTGAACGTTTTTTGAACTTTTTCTGAACATTTTCCTGAATGTTTCTTGATGAATCAGGGGTGAAAACCCAGAGACACAATCAATCTTATCAAGTTAACAACAACAAACAGTGAGTGAGTCACAGAAACATGTTTTTAACGTCAGAGCTCGTTGATTTGCTCGGAGAAAGTCGTCCTGACAGAAAACTGAGCCGTCATGTCACAAAGTTGCTGGAAACAAAATCCAACTGGGAAAGTTGCATTTCTTGTTAAAGAAACAGAAAAGTCTGATGAAGGTTTGAAGAAGCATCTGAATGTGAAGCTGCATCAGGTAAAGAAACAGCAAAAATCTGCTGAAGAAATGAAAAATGTTTCTGAAAATCCCAGAAGGACAGAAGGAACAAAGATCTGAACCAAACGTCAAACTCGTGAAGTGTTTTTCAGCCTGATCAGATCTGACCCTCCGCCGCCCTGAGTGGGATTTAGACGTCTGTCTCCTTCTAACTCTTAATTATAAAACACGTCTTCAGTCGACTAATGCAGCAGACATTTTAACGCCACTCATTAAGTAGCTGCTTCGTTTCAGTCGACTTCAGTTTGACATTTTCCTCACAACACACCGTCACCTCGTGGGAGAGAAGTTTCTTCGTTTGTTTTAAAACGTCGTCACTTATCGTCTGTGCCAGAAAAGACACACCTTTCTACTTCAATTACAACTCCTCGACCATCTCTTTTTAATGACCTTAGAATAAATTGGTAAAGTTCTTTTACCAAAATGCGGCCCTGACTTCAGACTTCGACCTTGCGACGAATTTTATTTTTTTTTCTTTTTACCAAAATTTCTGAAAATTTCCAGCCTGTTTAGTGTCCGGACCTAGGGGGCACCCACAGTGTGTGTGTGTGTTTGTGTGTGTGTGTTTGTGTGTGTGTGTGTGTGTGTGTGTGTTTGTGTGTGTGTGTGTGTGTTTGTGTGTGTTTTTGTGTGTGTGTGTGTGTGTGTGTGTGTGTGTGCAGCATCAATGAATGAAGGTTATTCAGTAAATGTTCAAACTGCAGCGTTTTTCTCTAAATTCAGCCTCTTCGTCTCCTTCCTGGCACCAAGAATCGCTGCCAGCGTTCTGCGTTTGGCGTTCTGCGGTTGGCGTTCTGCGGTTGGTGTTCTGCGTTTGGCGTTCTGCGCTGTGCATCATACGTCTGTATTTCTGCGTCTCAGGGTGACTTTGGGTAAAACTCTGACTTCCTCCTGTCGGACTCTGGAGTTTGAAACACTTCGGTTTCTGAACTTTTCCTTCAGCTCGATCCAAACGACGCTTTTTCATCCTCGCTCTTAAAAACGGCGCTGAACTCAAACTGAGCAGGTTTTATTGTGACATCACAGAAATGCTCAGTTTCTTTAGTTTGGCTGTGAACGCGGGAGAACGTCTCGGACAGAAAATCAGAGTCTGGATGTGGAGGATAAATAATTGTTTATGTGCAGCTTTGAATCCTCGTTAACAACAAACAAAATAAAAACTTCACATGCGTTGGCACAAAGTCACAGATTCGTCTTTGAGGAAAAGTTTCCTCAAAACATCAAAACAAACCTACAACAAACTTTCAGTCTCAGCCACGTGTGTGACCTGGAGCTTTTTTCTTTTAACCACTGCTGAGTAACACTTGAGTATGTTTGCAATGATAAAAATATATTTAGCACCATAAATACAACAAAAACAAGATCCATCACATCGACCGGAGACCGACGGATGGATTGTGCAAACCAGGAAAATCCCAAAGTCTTAATTCTTCAGTTCACTGTTCACGTGGAACATCAGGATCATTTCGGTGACAGAGAATAAAAAAAGGACGGGAGGAAAGAAGAGACGGGTAAAGAAAGACAAAAGAGGAGAAACAGAGGAAACCTTTGACTTTTCAGAGGCAAAACGCTTTGACTGCATAGCACACACATGATTTCATAAAGAAGATGAAAATGGCACCAAAAGTTTCAGAGATTTGACCTCGCACGCCGCCATGGGGGCGGAGCTACGTCTGGATTTTCTCCATCAGTTCAAGTTCAGGCACCGTCAGACAAAAGTGACAGAGAATCAGTAAAAAGAAAAACACCTGTAAAACAGGAACCTCCTGAAACTGAGCACATTAAACATCATCACCTCAAGAATATTTTACTGTTTGAAATGAAACCGTTCAAACGTCAAACTGAAGAATCTTTTTCAGTCTCTGCATCAAAACTTCTGCAATTTGTCAAAGCAAAGTTTTACCGAAACAGTTTTTGTGGCTCCGCATGATCAACTTCACGGAGCCAGAGAGTAAAATCTGAAGCATCAGAGAGAAAATCAAACCACGGCGTCTTCACCCGGATCACAGATTCACTCTCTCACTCTCTCTCTCACTCGTTCACTCTCTCACTCGTTCTCTCTCTCACTCGTTCTCTCTCTCACTCGTTCACTTTCTCACTCGTTTTCTCTCTCTCTCTCTCACTCGTTCTCTCACTCGTTCTCTCTCTCACTCTCTCACTCTCTCACTCGTTCACTCGTTCACTCCTCTCTGCGCTCACACACATTAAGGTTTCACAGATTTGAAGTTTCTCCATCTTCACTGCAGCGTTTTCGTCGCCTGGTGAAGACTCGAGCTCAGCTCCACAGTTTGTTCCACTTCTTCGCCCTTTGACTCCGTCAGCAGCACTTTAGTCTCCGTCAGCAGCACTTTAGTCTCCGTCAGCAGCACTTTAGTCTCCGTCAGCAGCACTTTAGTCTCCGTCCAGAGAAAACGACACTTTGTGACCTAAAATATCAACATGTTTGCGTGAAAGTTTCTCCTGGAAGAAGAAGAAATCTCTGTTGGTTCTTCCTGTGTGGATCTGAGGCGTCAGAGCGGAAAGATTTCAGCGGAGACCAGCTGAAGCAAAGATGAGTTTGTTTGAGTTTTTGTTCTGTTTGTTTTTGTTTGTTTTTTCTTCTGTTGTTTGTTTGTTTGTTTGTTTTATGAGTGCTTGATTGTGTATTTGCCTTTTAGCAGCTGAGAGATGTAGAACTTTGACTTTGTGCCGTCAAGACGCTTGAACCAAACCTCATCGTTGTTCACGGTGGTGATGATGGCACTGCAACACACACACACACACACACACACACACACACACACACACACACACACACACCCACACACACACACACACANTGTGTGTGTGTGTGTGTGTTTGTGTGTGTTTGTGTGTGTGTGTGTGTGTGTGTGTGTGTGTGTGTGCAGCATCAATGAATGAAGGTTATTCAGTAAATGTTCAAACTGCAGCGTTTTTCTCTAAATTCAGCCTCTTCGTCTCCTTCGCTGCCAGCGTTCTACGGTTGGCGTTCTACGGTTGGCGTTCTGCGTTTGGCGTTCTGCGTTTGGCGTTCTGCGTTTGGCGTTCTGCGTTTGGCGTTCTGGGTTCGACGTTCTGCGTTTGGCGTTCTGCGTTGGGCGTTCTGCGGTTGGCGTTCTGCGTTTGGCGTTCTGCGTTCTACGTTTGGCGTTTGGCGTTCTGCGTTTGGCGTTCTGCGTTTGGCGTTCTACGTTTGGCGTTTGGCGTTCTGCGCTGTGCATCATACGTCTGTATTTCTGCGTCTCAGGGTGACTTTGGGTAAAACTCTGACTTCCTCCTGTCGGACTCTGGAGTTTGAAACACTTCAGTTTCTGAACTTTTCCTTCAGCTCGATCCAAACGAAGCTTTTTCATCCTCGCTCTTAAAAACGGCGCTGAACTCAAACTGAGCAGGTTTTATTGTGACATCACAGAAATGCTCCGTTTCTTTAGTTTGGCTGTGAACGCGGGAGAACGTCTCAGACAGAAAATCAGAGTCTGGATGTGGAGGATAAATAATTGTTTATGTGCAGCTTTGAATCCTCGTTAACAACAAACAAAATAAAAACTTCACATGCGTTGGCACAAAGTCACAGATTCGTCTTTGAGGAAAAGTTTCCTCAAAACATCAAAACAAACCTACAACAAACTTTCAGTCTCAACCAGCAAAAGCCACGTGTGTGACCTGAAGCTTTTTTCTTTTAACCACTGCTGAGTAACACTTGAGTATGTTTGCGATGATAAAAATATATTTAGCACCATAAATACAACAAAAACAAGATCCATCACATCGACCGGAGACCGACGGATGGATTGTGCAAACCAGGAAAATCCCAAAGTCTTAATTCTTCAGTTCACTGTTCACGTGGAACATCGGGATCATTTCGGTGACAGAGAATAAAAAAAGGACGGGAGGAAAGAAGAGACGGGTAAAGAAAGACAAAAGAGGAGAAACAGAAGAAACCTTTGACTTTTCAGAGGCAAAACGCTTTGACTGCATAGCACACACATGATTTCATAAAGAAGATGAAAATGGCACCAAAAGTTTCAGAGATTTGACCCCACACGCCGCCATGGGGGCGGAGCTACGTCTGGATTTTCTCCATCAGTTCAAGTTCAGGCACCGTCAGACAAAAGTGACAGAGAATCAGTAAAAAGAAAAACACCTGTAAAACAGGAACCTCCTGAAACTGAGCACATTAAACATCATCACCTCAAGAATATTTTACTGTTTGAAATGAAACCGTTCAAACGTCAAACTGAAAAATCTTTTTCAGTCTCTGCATCAAAACTTCTGCAATTTGTCAAAGCAAAGTTTTACCGAAACAGTTTTTGTGGCTCCGCATGATCCACTTCACGGAGCCAGAGAGTAAAATCTGAAGCATCAGAGAGAAAATCAAACCACGGCGACTTCACCGGATCACAGATTCACTCTCTCACTCTCTCTCACTCTCTCACTCTCTCACTCTCTCTCTGCGCTCACACACATTAAGGTTTCACAGATTTGAAGTTTCTCCATCTTCACTGCAGCGTTTTCGTCGCCTGGTGAAGACTCGAGCTCAGCTCCACAGTTTGTTCCACTTCTTCGCCCTTTGACTCCGTCAGCAGCACTTTAGTCTCCGTCAGCAGCACTTTAGTCTCCGTCAGCAGCACTTTAGTCTCCGTCCAGAGAAAACGACACTTTGTGACCTAAAATATCAACATGTTTGCGTGAAAGTTTCCCCTGGAAGAAGAAGAAATCTCTGTTGGTTCTTCCTGTGTGGATCTGAGGCGTCAGAGGGGAAAGATTTCAGCGAGATCAGCTGAAGCAAAGATGAGTTTGTTTGAGTTTTTGTTCTGTTTGTTTTTGTTTGTTTTTTCTTCTGTTGTTTGTTTGTTTGTTTTATGAGTGCTTGATTGTGTATTTGCCTTTTAGCAGCTGAGAGATGTAGAACTTTGACTTTGTGCCGTCAAGACGCTTGAACCAAACCTCGTCGTTGTTCACGGTGGTGATGATGGCACTGCAACACACACACACACACACACAC
>RPOG01003375.1:0-65365 GCA_008086565.1 Thalassoma bifasciatum
ACTTTTTCTGGATTCAAGCTGGATGGACTCTCCTGCTGATTTGGACTCCTCTTTTCATCATCTTTTCATGGGTAAATGTCTTAGAATTAGGAGACCTAGAATGAGTACTTATGCAGTAGAAATGGGGGTCCTCCCCCACCTTATATTAAAGTAACAGAAATAACAAGTAACAAGCGAGCCCGAAAATTAGATTCAACAACTGGACTGGGACTAAAAAGTTTGAATTTTTGCAGTCACTTGTGACTGGCTTTGCCTCAGCCTCCAGAAAAAGCTCCAACACTACAGCAGCATGCTGTGCAGCGTTCAGCACAAGCATGAGCTCATTAACATGGGAAAAAAAATTCTGATTTATTAAAGTCATTATTTAGTTTTTGTTTAGACTTAAACTTGAATGTCACAGGTTAATGGGTATACACATGCACACAAACAAATAATCAAATAAAACTCCAGACTCTTATCAAAATAGACTTTATTCTGGACTTTTTTGTTTCACTGATCGGACTTTAAATGTTAACAGATTGATGTGATGTGAGCTGCAGTCGAGTGAATAAAAAGAAAAAAATGTTGCGACCCAGAGGGGGGGGGAGCTGTGGGGCTGACAGGGCGCTCTGCTCTGAGAGAAATGCTGACTCAGCAAACACTCACATGAGCTCAGACAAACTGCACAGAAGAGACCAGAGGATGGCATGAAGGAATCATGGGAGTACAAACTAGACCTTAGAGATGATGTTCACTAAGTGGACAGGTCTGATTTTGGGGTAAAATCAGGTCTTTAAGAAAACTTTCCCAGAGGCAGAGATGCTCTACAGGCAGATATTCTTTTTAAACTATGACTGAAAGTAAAGTGAAGCTCTAACAGACTCCCACAAAAAAAATTTAAAAGTATTCTTTTCCTCCATGAGCTCAGCTTTTATGATTCATGTAGTCTTAATCTGCCTTTTTTCTGACTTTAAATAGGACATTGATGGGAAAGAAAAGAACCTTTTTTTAATTCCTGGGATGATAATGTTTTGCCTCAGATTGAGTACGTACAAAATGATAATTTAAGACATAGTCCCTCTTTTCTGAGTAACAGGTGACTCTGTTTGTGACTGAATTCATCCATCATTTACCCAAAAAACTCAGGGATGTAAAGAGGAAATGGTTTGAGTTACTGTGTGTGAAATCTGACATATTAATGGAGCCAAATGTGGCAGAAACTTTCCAGTTTTTTCAAATGAAAACATTCTCTATTTGCAAAAAAATATTCCTGCAAAGTGCAAAAACTGATCCCACTCTCCCAGTCTGGTCTTCAATGATCCGGTGTGTTTGTATCTGCCTGCAGAGCTCCTCCACAGAGCTCTGGAAAGAATCCAAACTGTGTCAGCAGGAAAGTGAAGGGGAAGCAGAAAACAATTTGAGTCTTGGCTTGATTGAAAAATACAATTTTATTCCATTCAAAGACTTACTTCTTGAACTGTCTTTAGTGTAAGCCAAGAGGAGTTTCAGGAGAACGTATTTCTAGGACAAAGCCTCCCAAAAAGAAAAGTGAAACATTTCTTTATTCAAACGTGGACAAATTTAGTGGTGATTTGCTGCCGGGGGACGTCTCTCCCCAGGAAAGGTGCCTTCAGAATGACAGCTCAGCTGGGAGCTTTACATTACAGGGTCAACCTCCAAAGGAAGAAAGAAACATCGCTTGGATTTGACAGAACATGTCGATGAACACTGCCAATGAATCATCAATTCACATTTTTCAAATCTACAAAGAAATTACAAAAATGTAGCTTTAAATTTGTCTTTAAAGAGTATAAAATGTCTCATCTTTGAGGAACCTCAGAGGAGAATGTGAACAGGGGTTTGATGATGAGAAATAAATGAGAGGGCAGATCCTGAAACAAAAACCAGTTTGGTGCTCGCTCTCATTCACCAAGACCCTAAACTTGACTTGTAGCTTTAATGAACATGTTTTAGACCCCCTTTACATCCTTTACTCTTCAAACTGGGTCAGAAAAAGCATGAATGTAGTGTATCTCAACAAGTACACATTGTTTTGTGGTTGGATCAGCCAGTAGGATTCACCAGAGGGTGAACATACACCTCTTTAAAAAGTGAAGTGTTCTGTTTCCTTTAGCTTCTTAGAGCCCAATTCATGACAATGACCTGAAATGTAATTTAAAAAATGTAACAAAACCTTAAATGCAGTAACTAGTTGATAATGTCACAAAAGTGTGGAGCCCGATATGTAATAAAAAATCTAGTAAAACCCAAAATGTAATAACTGATCCAAAATTAAATCTTGGGCAAAAACTTATCACAATTTGGGCTCAGCATTTTTTACATTATCCACCAGTTATTACATTTTGGGTTCCATTACATGTTATTTTTATATTATGGTAAGGGTTGTGGCTTGGCATTTCAACACTGAGCTTGTCCTGCATTTGCTGAAAGGAAATGCAGCCCCCCCTCTAATTGCATATCAAGTTACAGTTTGGGTTTTATTATATTACAGGTCATTTTTACAGGCAGCAAATAAATGCCGGACATAATTCCTGCTCTAAAGCAAGATAAATGTGGACAATTGTGTCATAAGATACTTGAAAAATTTGCAAATTTAGCATCTAGGAGACTAAAGAAAGCTACCAAAGTGATTTACTTATGTTTCAAACTACAGTTTGAGAAATAATGATCTCTTATTGGCTCAACCAGGTATTGTTTTGAAGGATATGGTGTCCAGCATCCAACTTACAACATTCAAGCAGATCTGGACTGTAGTTTTAGTTTGATTTGGTGAGTGATAATTGTCTACAAGTGACTGATCTCTGTTTGTAAAGTGTCACGTGACCCTCTAAAAGAACCACAAGAGACTTGATTGCATGAGGTTCCCTTCTACCAAAAAAAACATACAAAGTATCATCAAATAAATCAATATTTTTACGACTTTGGGTGGAGAAATTTGAGCCAAACTATCCTTTAGCACAGTTCTGATTGATAAGAAAATCTGTCATTCTGCTGATTTAGTTCAGTCTTCAGGTCGACGTACAGTTAGATGTAAAAATTGTACCATTTAAATCAGTCTCATGGTCGTAATCTTCATCTTGGGTTCAATCATTGGACTCATCTACTGTTAAATTACTAACCCAAAACAAACGTAAATAGGTAGAGAAACTTACTTTTCCAAGTTGAAAACCATTATCCTGTAACATCAGGCTCAGATCACTGTTTATTTCTGTCTCTGAAGCATTAAAGTCATGAAACTGTGACGATTAAAAGGAAACTGGAAAGAAAGCAACCGTTTGTGCACTTCCTCCCTCTCCTGACTTTGTTCCCTCTTAGAGACATGATTGGATGGATTCAAAACCTCTCAAATTTTGATCTGTTGAATCCTACTGGCTGAGTACAGAATTGACTTTTCAGCGTCAGGTTAAAAATGTTCAACATGAGAAACCGGGGGTAAAAAAAAAAAAGAGAGAGTACACAAAGGACCTGTTTTTAAAACTGTGTCAGAGGATGTACAGAGAGGGGTCCAGAGTCTATCCTCTGGAGACATGGGGACATGAATTACTGCATTTTGAAGTGAACTCTCTGACCCGCTCTTCACTGCTCAAAGTACTGCAAAGAAAAAAGAAAAGAAGGTGTGCGACATTGTTCTGAAATCATGACGAGGACACGGCTTGGGTTCAAGTCTGAGCGTGTTTGTTTGTATTTTCTTCTCCAATTAATAAAAGTGGGACGTGGCCAGCCCCCGCCCCTCCCCCAAAGATAAAAAATATAAAAACATTAAAAGAAGAGATCTGAAATTTAAAAAAACTAAGTGCCATCCTATATTACGGTGGAGAAGTTGATATGTCTGCACAATGAGATCCAACTAGTAACAAAGATCAACACTTTTTTCATTGTTTTTCTTTTTGATGATGATGATGATGATGAGCATGGTTTAAAGATCAAAAAAGCAAAATAGCTTCCAAATTTTGGTACATATACGGATCTGTGACTTTTTTTTGTCTGAGTTTTTTCTTTTTTTCCGCTGCGTCCCTTCTGCTTCTCTGTAAGAGTCTGCACAGATAGAGATGGGCGCCGCCATCTTCCTGTTTATCCATCCATTCATCCATCCGTCCATCCATCCGTTCGTCCGTTCATCCCTGTGTCTGGACCTGCTGTGTCGGGTGCTTGCTTTCTGTTCCTGATTCCTGCTTCCTGTCTGTCTGTCTGTCGGTGGGCGGGGCCGTAGTCGTAAGCGTGAGCAGTACGCAGGGCAGGCAGGGACAGTCATTTGGCTATGTACACATTCATGGTCGGTCCATGGCTTCCAACAAACAGCAGCACTATTTCCGAAGGTCTAGTACACACACCTGAGGAAGAGGAGCAGAGATGGAGATTTAAGCACTTAACCAGAACAATCAGAATCACAGAGCTGGGTTTGAACTGAGCGGCGTGGACTTACAGATCCGTCTGACGCACTGGCTCCAACTTTGTCCCCTGCTGCATTCCAGCAAACCTCAAAGATTCCCCCTGTCCCTCTGTAACTGTGGACTAAAGCGCCCGTCTGCAGGGGGAACAGAGAGCGAGTGAGTGAGTGAGGATGAGGAGGAGGTTCAAGACATTATTTATTTACTGTTTTGTTTTTTTTTAAGATATCTTTTGGGCTTTTCTGCCTTTAATTGAATAGAGGAGGACAGTGGGTAGAGAAGGAAAGGGGGAGAGAGTGGGGAGTGATATGCGGGAAACAGGCCACAGGCGGGAATCGAACCCGGGCCTCCCGCTCGAGGGCAAGCCTCATGGTGCGCGGCAATATCCACTAGGCCATCTGTGCCCCTTTAATTACTGTTTTAATCTTTGTTAAATTCTCATACTAGGTTGAACAAAACTAATCTAATTATGATTATTATTTCCTGAATTGCAGTTGCGATATTTTGTGTGATTATTTCTAGGTTCCCATCTACAACGTTTTTGAACAACCACATTGTAGGACATGAACAGTTACATTAATTACAGCACAAGAACAAAAAACCACAACCACTACAACTTGTGACTGTTTTTCATCCATTTAAGTCACTTTTCACTTCTTTTTTTGCCACTTTTTACCTATCATTGCAACAAACTGACTATTTTACCTCGATTCACCCAAACCTTCTTATCATTTCTTTGGTGACTTTGGCCATTTTTATCACTTTTTCCACATTTTTCAGCTACTCTCTGCTTTGAGAATTTTCTTGTCACTTTTCAACCCCTGTTTTGGGCTACTTTTGCACCATTTTTTTTTCAAATATTTTGAGTATTTCCAGGTTTTATCCTCATTTAAATGCCAAATTTTGTTGCTTTTCTGCCAATTTTTTACTACCTCAAAGTAATTTTTATTGCCATGTTTGGCCGTATCGAGTAACTGGTGTCGAGCATAAAACATCTGCTGCAAAAATGTAAATGCTATTTTGACACATTTCAGGTTAGAGGAGTATTACACCATCTGTGATTAAAATATTACAATAGGACAGACTGCAACTGAAGCTAATTTGTATTTAATTGCCCAGCCCTATTTTATATGCAAGTTCAGTCAAGTTCAGTTCAAGTATAAAATGCAGACTCTAGTGATTTACAATTGCAGTGACAATCCTAGGCCACTTGGGGGCAGCTATGATCTGCTTCTGCACCTGCTGAGTCTTTGTTCAGAGATCAGAGTGGTGTTGTAGCTCTGTTTACAACATTCCCTTCAGATGATTTTACTTACAAAAAATCTAGTCTTCACCTGTTCTTTGAGGGCTGCACTTAATGACTGTTTTTGATGTCAACTATTGTATTGATTGTTTTTTTTAGGTCAGTCCATTACTCACAATTAATTTGCATATACACTGAGTTTTTGACTCTACCTGATTGGCTATATTACCTGTGTAATGATAAGTAGTGATGCATGTCAATGTCATCTCTCCTCTCAATATCCAATAATTAGACCGATGACTCAGCAAATTACAGACCAAATAACATGACGGAGACAACAGTGTGGCACTAAGTTGATCAGTTATTGTTTATTATCTAAAACACAAAGTGGTCAATAACTGAACAAAGAAATCAACTAAGTATTGACGTGTTTGACCTCATGGCTCCTGTTCTATATGAAAGCTTTAACAGAAAAGACAGTTCACATAATTTTTAGGGATCTTTTTAGGGTGTCAGTGGATTTCCAGTTTATAACAGCAGGTCAAACACAAGAAATTCTCAGGAACACGCCCTAGTTTGGTTTAATAGATGAATATATGCCTGTCTTAACCTCCTCATTACAAACCTGTGTAATGGGAATATGCAACTGTTTGGGAAGGATGCATCCTGGATTTTGCAGATCACATCTTTGTCACAAGACTCAGACAAATGATGGGCCACAGTAACCATATAGTTGCTAGGAATGTTTTGATAGTAACTAAAAGTTTCTGGGTTTTAAACAAGACTACTGTGTCTGTAGGGGCAGGAAAATGTAACGAGGAAGCAAACAGTCTGAAAATGATGCCTGCAACAAACTGATTCACAGCAGCAGCTCCGTGGTTAGATACTCTCTGTTTCTCTCATCATACCTGTGTATTCCAGATGTGCACACATTTGTCGAAGGAGCCACTGGCCAAATGCCGACCATCGGGGCTGAAAGCGACACTGTAGACCGGTTCCTGGTGTTTAGTCAGCGTGTGGATACAGATGCCCCTCTCCACGTCCCAAAGACGGACCGTGGAGTCGAATGAAGCACTGGAGGAGGGAGAACAGGAGACACAGGGTTATGAGGATACTTCAACATTCTTAGAACAAAGAAAGGGTTAAAAAAAAAGCATAAAACAAAGCTTATTTTTCTAACCTGGCTAGCATTAGATTAGCACTGGGATTGTTGGTTCCAGGGCCGGTTGGACTCCACTTGATGGTGTAGATTTCTTTACTGTGAGCCTGCAGGTCATGGACACACGAGTCCTGCTTCATACTCCAAATCTGAAAACAGATGACGTAAAACTCAACAACTTTGACTTTCCTTCACTTTCATCTGCAGCTGAGAAAGCAAAATATGAGTGTTTCACATCCTCTTAGTTGAACTATCACTTCATCTGAATTCACACTCATAGTGAAGACATTCATCCTTCCTGCATGACGAAGCACTTTCAGGTCAGGGGTATCAGTGACAGCGATATTGATGAGAGAGGCTGAGCCATATTTCAGCAGACTTTGCTCGGAGCTCACCTTCAGCGTCATGTCGTCTGAGCAGGAGGCCAGCAGGTTCCCTGTGGGATCCCACTTGATTGCATTTACTTCATTCTGGAAGAAAAACAGGACAGAGAGAGGGAGAGGAGCAACTATTTTTAGTTGATCTAAAAAAGCATTAGCTGTAGCTGCAAAGCCAAACAGCTTTTCATGTCCTTTCAACCTCTCAGCCCTTCCAGAGGTTATACATGAGTGATGAGGACGTGGGTGGAGTGCAGACAGCACTTACTGTGTGTCCCTGGAATGTTTTAATGGGTCGGTCCTGTCCCAGTTTACAGACATGGATGCACATGTCTGTACTACAGGAGGCGAACGTGTTGTTACTCTGCCAGTCCACGTCTAATGCTGGAGCTGCAGGACACAGAAAAGACACAGTGTTAACAGTATGAAGATGCTACAGCAATGAAAAAAAGTAAAAAATGAAGTAAATTAAAAAGAGCAGAGCAAATGTTGTACCTGAATGGAAAGGAAACTGTTGTTTGGCTTCTCCTGTATGGGCATCCCATATGATTGTTGTCTAGTAGAGAAAATATCCATGCACAGTTAGAGCAAATGAAGACTAAACACACATTACCGTGTTTTCGCATGAGAAAACAGACTCTCCGTTTACCTTGTCTACTCCTGCACTGAGGATAAAATTGCCTTTTTTATTCCATTTAAGGGCAAAGATGGGACCTTTGTGTTGGCCAAGTGTACTGGCAAGGTTTCCTGAGAAGCAAAACACACAGGGAATAAAAAGTTATAGAAACAAAAATAAATTACAGCAGCCAGACCCAAAGTTGACTGTTTTTTAGACATGAAACCTGTGTCAGCCAATCAGAATGATGTCCCGTCATTCTGTCTGTTCTGCCAAGTTTAAACATGGCACCAGGATCTTATGTTTGGCTCTACACAGAGTTTTACTCTTCAATAGAAGTAATAAGATGCACAAGAAGAAATAAACAGCAAGAAGTGTTTCCATCAGTGTTAAAACAAACACACCTGCAAAAATAATGCAGTAATGATGTGTGACGTCAACAGCTTTTTTTGCAGCAGCTGTGACGTTTGAGATCCTGAAACTCCAGTCAGGAGTGTGTACACGACACCATGAAACCTGAGTTTTCCAAAAATCTTCAGAAAAGATCAGCTTTGATGAATGAAAACTGTGGTTCAGTGTGGATAACAGGCCTAAACGAATAAAAATATATGTGGTTTTCCAGATACCCGGTTTCGTGTGGACATGGCCGAAGTGAGTGGTGGTGATGTGGCTCAAACAGAATTTAATTTAGGGACAGATCTGAATTCATTAGTCTGTAATAATAGCATGAGGTTGTTTGAGCACATTTAGAGAATGATTTTTACAGAAGTGACTCAAAGAAATTATCAACAAATTGAGCATTCAGATGTAACTAAATGAATGACTCAACAAGCCTGAAAAGCTGATTTAGGATGCAGTTTGCAGACCAGCCTCTTGGTGGCAGTATTGTTCCAGGTTATACTTAAAGCCATGTGACACAGATGCTGCTGGAGCATCACAAATAATATCAAAACAGAGCAGAATCAGTGAGAGGTTTTCTGTAACATGTTGATACATTTTTGGTTTAGGTGAAATAAACCTTTAAATATTTAGGACAAAGTAACATTTACTCGACCTTCTAGAGAGAAGTAACATTTATATTTAATGAGTTAAAGCAAGCTCACCATCCTTGGTCCATATTCTGGCAAAGCCGTCATAGGAGCCTGTTGCTAACAGTGTGCCTTCGCTCTGTCAGAGAGAAAGAGAGAGAGAGAGGGAGAAGAGTGTGAGCCGTCTTTAGTGTTTGCAGAATTTGCACTAATCCTGAGTCCTGGCTCCATGAACGTTCGCAGTGATTCAGCTGCTATCATAAGAGGACTCCTGTGTTCTCCATCAGCGTGGAGGCTTTCCAGGAAATTTCTGCCTCTGCCCTTGGCTCAGGTTTACAATCCACAGCCTTGACTAAAGGAAAATTCCACTCTGATACACTGTCACTGTGAGACACCTTCCACAGTTTGTTCAGAGCGCTGTGGGAGCCTCCCAGGCTGATGAGGCTTTCCTCTACGGAGCGTTTTAGGCACAAATTTCAAAAAACGACCAGCGTTAGAATCGTGAAACTGCTGATTAAAAAGTGCAATGAAGCTGTTTGATTGTTATGAAACGGCGCTTTGATACTCAGAGCGTTTCCACCATTTCCTCAGCTTTGACCTGATTCCACGTTTCGAAGTGATACAGCGATGGAGGGTGACTCACATGTTACATCATATGTGTGTGTGCGCGACAGAGAGAGATTGGTGTGTGTGTTAGCGTGCTTACATTCCAGTCTAGCGAGGTGACGTCTTTGTTGCTGGGGACATCCTGTCCTCCCTCTCGTATGCAGTGTCTCAACACCAGCTGTGTGGAGCTGCTCGTACTGTTCTCGCTCAGATTCCAGATACGAGCCGTCGAATCGCCAGACCTGACACACACACACAAACACACACACAACACACAAACACATTACTAAATGAAGCACTGGGCCTTTTGGAGCAGCAAACCCTCTTCTTTAAGACTCTGAAAGAAGATGTTCTGGACAAAATTAATCAAAAAAAGACTTCACAACATGTTAAGGGTTAATCCTTAGTTATATTTAGGTTTCTTCTTCCTTGAAATAGTTAATCCAGAAACCTAAAATGTGTTCAGATTAGGGCTGGTCAATTAATCCCAAATTACATTTAATCCCAATATGGCCTTTGAAATATTGTAACCGCCAGCAGTGCAATATTTCTATATCTTGAAATATGCCAAAATACCAGAGACAATATTTTTTACTGTAGATGTTTTCTGCGTTACTCAACCCTGTAGCAATAACATTAAGTTTAAGGCAGAAAAGTGGTCATGAAGTAGTAAAAATTGGGGAGAATGTTGGGAGAAAAGAGTTAGAAAGTGGCAAAAAATGGTCCAAAAGTGACATGGACAGAAGAAAAAGTGACTAATATGGACATACAGCAACAGAAACTGGCAAGAAAATTGGGAAAACTTGAAAAATGGTAAAAAAAAAAAAGTGGGTGAAAAATGGCAAAAATTGGGAGGAAACATAAATAAATGGTCAGAAGGAAGTCAAACTTTCCAAAGGCCCAACTTTCCCGTTTAAAATCTGCTTTTTTTATTGATCTTATGTAATATTTTAATCTTCAAAGACACTGAATTTGGGTTTTCATTACGTGCAAGCCATAAAAACTATGCAACCTTCAATTTAGCAATACAGCAAAAAAATGGCACCATATATCGCAATTGCAATGTAGGGAGAAATAATGGCAGTTTATGAAACTCGTTCAGCCCTGGCTCAGATACAGAGCTGTGTAGCGTCTTTCTCTCCATTTTGGGAAGTGTGTCTCACCCTGATGCCAGCAGATCACTGACTGGGTTCCAGGCACAGATGAAGACTTCTGACTCGTGACCCCTCAGGACCATGGCTTTGTTCTGAGGGATCTCCACATCTCCATCCACCTCCATCAGGTCTGCATGGTTGTCTGAGCAAAGAGTTTCACATTAAAGCTCTGAAACTCCACGTTGCACAACAGACTTTCTAAAAAGTGAATCCAAAACCTTTCATTGTGATCCAAATCTGCTTTGAAATCTCTGCCAGTGATGGTAGCCAGTCACCTGCTGTGACTGCACACCTTCATATAGCACATCACTGGCTTATTTAGTGTCTGTGAATCTCACTCACTAGCTAAGGCGTGGGCTCCGTTCTCCTCCCCGTTGGCAGTATTCTCTCCGTTCTTGGCGTTGCCAGCGATGCTGCCACTGGTGGCCGATGCCGGTGCTGAGGCGGCGGCCTGCTGCTGGGCCATTTTGTCCCTGTAGGCCTGCTGCCTCGTCTGAACCACGTCTGGCATCACAGCATCGATGAGGGACAGAGACTCTATGGGCCGCCCGTCAAACAACGTGCCGTCCTGAGGAGCAGAGGGGGAAGTCTGAGTTAGACAGGAAAGAGGAGGAGAGGATCTGAACACCTTCAGAGTCAGAGTCTCACCTCATTGATGCTGACTTCAGCCTCCACGTACTGCAGGCCCTTCTGGATGATGCTGATGAGGGCAGCAGGGGGAACCAGAGCACCATTGATGTTGGACTGGCTGATGTGACTTTCTATACCAAACGTAAACGCTGAGTGGGAGAACCCTGAGACGAAGAAGAGAGCACATTAACCTACATAATCCACAAATAACTCAATCAGTCACTGAACCTGGAATTTAAAGTCAAGTACAGACTGTTTGGTTCACTTTTGTAATATTATGAGATTTATTACATCAACATATGTCAGATGATCTCAATTAAAACAATTATCTGGGGATAATTTCCTACATTTGATACATCAATGGTTCAACTAATTGATTTTCAACTGTCTTTCCCCTGCAGCCATGTGTTCAAGTGTTGTAGTAAATAACTTTCAAAAGTAAAATTGAATTTGACACTGAGAGGGAATCAAAATAATGATAAAAATACATTTCTTTTTAATGTTAGTTTTTTAATTTATTTGAACCATAAAGGTGTAAAAAAGCTTGCTTTACATTTGGAAATAATGAAAACTTGTTCACAATCATGTTTCTCTGATCACTACTCACACATCTAAAATGATCCTGTGAGCTTGAAGCACAGTTTTCACTCTGGCCTGTTGGCAAACTTGTCAATTTAATAATAGTATTCTAACAATAGCTGGACTTTTCTCTGCTCCCTGTTAGGTGTGATATGACTGACAGAGGAGCTATCATTGATATTCAGATGTAGGAGTCGAAGTGCTCCGGTGGAGCTGAGTCTTTTGGCAGCTCCTCAGCAGAGAAATTAGAGTTCTGCTTCACATAACCCTCACAGCTGGACAAAGGTTATTACTGCACCCACTGAGCTCCTCACACAAAAGGAAGGAAGTCTGAGTGGAAAGTGACCAGTGAGACCTGTGTGCACTCTTTTTCACCATGAAGTCTCACCGTTTATCCAACTGACCCAAATTTTACTCTTACTGATCAGATCTCCACTCTTTATGCTGGCAACTGCTCTTAGTCCTTGTGCGTCTGCCTTTAGATTATCAACACCATGAAAATCTGCTTCTCTAACAATCCCTGACTCCTGCATGTCCTTTGGTAAAATCACAATTTATAAAGAGACAATACACAAGGATGTAAAACTTCATTAGTGTGATCCCAACAAAGTAACAAACAGCTTTCAGATGATTGCTCAAATGCACAGACTTCACAAGCATTAACAGGGACGATAGCTTGGTTCTGTTATTTTGTAAAGAGGAAAAAAAACAACATACCCCAAGAATTAAAACATAATATATATAGTGATGTTTAGAAGTGCAGAGCTATACTTCTCATATGCAAACAAAATAAATTTCATAACTACATCACTTTATCTTTTATAACTTTCCAATGTGTCTAAATATACTGCTCAAAAAATAAAAGAAAGACTCAAAACAACACACCCAAGATCTCAATTAATGTAATATTGGAGTTGAAAATCTTTTTTTCAGAATATATAAGACTGTGTTGAGAACAAAATAACATAAATTATTGGACTAACTGATTTCACACAAGTGTGATATACTTGGAGTTACATTATGTTGTTTGAGTCTTCTGTTTATTTTTTCGAGCAGTGTATATTTTATATGGATTGACATAATCAGCAGAACTGATAAAAACTGAACTAGACATAAATACACTTATCCAACTATTCAATTTAATAATACTGCATAATTATTATTACTATTATGATCAACAAAGGTGCAGGTGTCTGAACTGTAGTGCACCCATCCACCACTAGGAGGTGCTGTTCCCCTAGTTAATGGCAGCTGCCATGATGCTATTGCTGCTGTGATGTTTTGATCCAGAATTTCTAATTAAGCTTGAGTCCTACCTGTTCCTGAGCTTTGGAATCCACTGATACTGATCTGATCTGATATCACTTCTAATTCATCATTCTCTATTCCTTAATATGAAGACAGGACTGAGAATTATGTTTTGGTGGCTTCAGGTAACTCCTTTATAAGCAGACCTGAAAGCTACTGGTGTCCACTCTAATTTGATTAACCGCAATCAGCTCAATAGTTTGCAAAGAGGGAACTATTTTTACTTGGGATGTCCTGATCAGCATTTTTGGGCAGTGACCATCTAAAGATGCCTGATCCAAGTCTTGGATTTGCAGGGATAAACTTCACATCAGAGGTAAGAAAGCTGTACATTATGTTTGATTTGACCCTACACTGCAGACATTTAAACCACGAAGACGCTATCTCTAAGCTACCATACTGACCTGTGTTTGTTGGTTTTTGCCGCTTTGAAGCGTGTGTCTCTGGTGAGTTATTGTAGGGTGCTGTAAGGCAGATGTTGCTGCTGTAACACGTCTAATTGGGCTCATATATTTTGTAATAAAGCTGAGTGTGAGTGCTGTTCCACATCAATGTACCTTATTTTATTATTTGTCATCCGCTTTATGAGATTGGGAAAACTCAGAGAGCTCCATTACATTGATGCATCAGTTTTTGGCAGCCAATCATGCTCAATATCTGGGAACATGAATGCTTAGATGGGAAGATTGGCTGAGATGCTCATCACTGAGCAATGAAATAATGTCAAGATCAGGACATCCATAATGTTTACATTGTTTTCTAACTTGACAATGAGTAAGGTGATTGTGATTTAAATTTTAGAGCCCTTCAAACCACCCTCCAAAACATCACCTGGACCTGTTTTTTGTGTGTTGATCAGACATCAGACAGAGCTTTAATTTGTTCAAAAGAATGTTCATTTTGAATAAAACAAAGAAAAATTAAGTGCATGCAAGTTTTAAAAAAAGGGTGCAGAGGGAATACCTGACTCCTGTAGGTATCTGTAGACCAGGAAGTTGACCTCATCACTGCTAATGCTCATCTTTACTCCTGTTACACCATGAGGTCAGCACGCACACAGCTAGCCTGGAAAACAGAGAGGGAGAGTCATCAGTGGTGAAGGCAAACACTTATCTTCATCACTCATCATTTACTCTACTGCTCAGTGCACATGATGCATACATAACAGGCAATGTGACTGCAGTCTGACAACCACTGCTTCAATATGGACGGAGTCTATTCATCCACTCCACAAAGAAGACTCTATTCAGACTCTTTCTTTTTTATTTCACTATTAAATGATTCAGGAAATGATAACAGCCGATGACCTTATTTAACTTGCTCTACTTTCAGTTTTACAACAAATGCAGCTGTCTAAACAAAATATGGCAGATTTTTTAATGTACATAGTCAAGACTTCTCAGTACAACATCCAGTTTTCACTGTGCTTCTGGATTTGGTTGTTTACATTTTTAAAACGTGACAATGTTTGTCTTTGTGAGTGGCTGAGTCAATAATCCTGACTGCTATGAAGAATCCTGATGTCAGATTCCAAACGTTTCTCTAACCTAAAAGCAGGAAGGAGAGGCAGCAGTATGAGGAAGCTGTTCAATATAATAAACCAGAGCAATGACTGACTGTGATACTGTTGAACAGGTGTCCCACACTCTAATGGAAACACTTCTGACACTATTGCACATCTAAAGTGATTCAATGTCTGAAAGCAGGGCCGGTGAGCAGGTAAAATCCAAAAGAGGACCATCACTCACTCATCCTGCCACTTCAGAGAGGTACTACAACATAAAACAGGCACTGAGGTCTTCACTGCTCTGCAGCTGTTTTTAGTGGTGGGGCTTTTGTCGCCTTTGGACAAGACTTGATCCATGTGACAAAGTTGATATTCAGTTCAATTCAATTCAATTCAAAAAACATATGTTTACTTTGCCAAAGCAGGTGTGACCAATGACTGTATATAGAATGGACAGCGTGCTTCCGCCTGTCACCGTTCTACGTTTTTGAAGCCAAAAAACCCCGTTTCTCTAGCCGCCATTGTGCAGCCAGAGTCTACGCAGTAGAGAATTTCCGGTGGAGCCAAGTAAAAAAGCGAAATAAAAATATTTATTTCTTCTTCTTCAGAAGGTTTAGTCTCCTTTTGGCTCTTTCCTGAAGTTTCTTATATCCCCGGTAAAAACTACTCACAAACGGCAGCTGTCAACTATCGTAACACAAAACTTATAGTGGGGTCTTTAACGTCCAATAACTAATGAGAAACTAACTTCTCAGAAAAAAAAAACCTGAACACCATGCAGCCAAATGACATCGTCATACTACCTTAGAGTAAGGATGAGAGAAACGTTTCTACCAGGTATCGTAATTTTTTAAAGTTTTCCCGGCTCATATCTGGAATACATGGGGAGGCGGGGCTTATGACATATACTGCAGCCAGACACCAGGGGGCAGGGCATCTGCTGGAGGCTTCAGTTTGAGCCGAACTTCATTACGTCCACTCATTTTACAGTCTATGGGTGTGACATGAAAAATGTTCACTCCGTTTAACGTGTAAAAAAAGTATGCAGTGCAAAATATAAAATAGAAGGATTCAAGGAGTTTTATTGTTATTTAACACATGCAAAACTTGGATTGAACGAAATTTGGTTACCCTGGTCCCGGAGCAAGCCCAATTGTAGAAATGAGAATAAATAAATATATACAAATATGCGAATAAAAAAAGAGAATAAAAGAAGAACACAATCAACTATCCTTTGTGATAAATAGATAGAATAAAATAACAATCTGTGCAAATTGTGAAAGAAATGAACTGTAATAAAAAGAAATAAGAAATAAAGCATCAATAAAATAGACGCTATCTCTGTACATAAGGAACATTACAAAATGTAATTCAAAAAATGAACAATACAAAAATGTATAATAAACAATTTATAATACAAAATTTCATTCATTAGCTTTAAAGTAAAAAAATATCATCCAAAAGTATACAGAGTGTTTGATAGTTATACATTATATACATTTTCAGGGCCAGTCAAGGGCCTGAGCATCAGTCAGTGTTAAAATATGTTTCTGTAAAAGGTATCGAAACCAAAAAAGCACCCAGACTTGCCTTAATGTCAACAAATGGTAAACTGAAGAAATACTGTAGAAAAACACTGTAGAAAGAAATGTGTCAAAAGAAATGGGGGAGTAAAAAATAAAAAAAATCTTAGTCAAACCGCAGGGGAGAAGTGTTTGATCTTTTTTGCAGTGTTGTGATGAGCAGTTTTCCACTGAAAATCGTGTCCTAAAGTGGTGCCAGGTGTAATACTGATAATGATAGGAATGATCATTTTAATAACAATAATAATAACAATCATCATCATAATAATAATAATATTAATGAATTTCAAATTGGGGGAACATTTATTTAAGGAGGATATGGTGTAGCCAGGGAGCGAGGTCCGCAGAATACGTAATTGTACAGTGTGTAAAGTTGCCACTGACAGTTTATCACACAGCAGGAGCAGACCTGCCACACCAGCCTGGGTACAATAAGGGTTTTTTTTGCTTGGAGGTATCACTGCTACTTTTGTGGAAGCCAGTCAACACTAATTCAAAATAAGCTGAACGCTACCATGATGTATGTCTCACTGAGTGTGTACTATGCTCTGTGAGTTTCTGTTGTAAACCCTCTGATTAGAAACCAGTTGACCAACAAAGATAAACATCAACCTGACCTGCTCCAACCTGAGCTGGAATGTCACTCAGCTTTTACAGGTGTGTTAAATCAAACACACACCTCCGCACATGCCTGATAGACTACTATTATTTTAACACATCATTTCACTCATGGTTATTACAACAGGAGATAAAATCCACATCTCCACAATAACTCTCTATGGCACTAAAACCGGTCTAAGAGTGTTAACTCCAGTGACGTGTTTCGGTGTCTGTGCAGCCTTAAAAATCTCTGGCATGTTTTTCTAATTGGCTCGTTGGAACATATTTCATCATCTATGTATCTGAAGCAGCATGCCAGCACTCAACCAGATCCTTTGCAGTATTTTTGGACAAGTATGGCAGCAGCAAAAGGGCCAGAGGCAAGACTTCTAAACTTGAAAAGCTAAAACATTTGGAAACAGATCGCTTCAATCCCAAAAGGAGTCCAGAATCTGTCACTGGTTTCTATCATTATTCTGAGCACCAGAATCATATCGACCCAGATTTTCTCAATCACCACAACCACAAGAGTCCCCAGGACCAGCACCAGCAGCTCCTACTGAGGAGGTAAACGAGTAGGTTCGTGTACAGTCACCGTAGTAATCACATTACGAAGACAAAAGACACCAAACGACTTCATTTCCTCACCCTTGGTGTTGTCGTCTCTGAGTGACTTTCGGTGTGTCGGGAAAAGGTTTATTCCTCGTTTCCAAGTTTCGGGTAAAGGGAACTCTTATTAGTCGGCACATTACGGAGGAGCTCTCTTTCTGCAGCCCCCTCTCTCTGGAGAAGCAGGCTCTCTGTGCATTTAATGGCGTTTAAGTGGATGAAACAGCCTCCTGGGTGCTGTGAACACTAGGTTGCATTTCATTTCCCAGAATGTTACATTTTTGTCGTCTTAACATGACCTGTGGCCTTCACGCTGCAGAACATCAAACCAAGAAGGAGGCAGGAAGTAGTGAAAGCGTGCACACGTCATAGATCTTACACCGTGATATGATTTTATGGACTTTCCACATGAAATTGCAGTAAACGATAAGCTGGAATGCTTCTCTGATTATAACCTGAGGGGGAACTTGTCACTACACCAGCAAACAGGATTTACACGACATACATGGCTTTATATAGAGCAACTGTATGTATACTTCTTTCACTAGTTTTTTAATCCTCCATAGGAACAATGCAACAATAACATGAGCAAGACTGGGGGCAGTTGCATCACCATTTGATGAAGTCAAAGCTGTAATATGAGCTGTTTAGAGACAAGCAACAACACCGTGGCTAAAACAGAAGAAAGGGTGTGATGTTCTCTGCCGTGTTGTCTCAGTGACAGTGATGTGTAACCAGGCTGCAGTCCCTGGTGAGAGAGGACAGCTGATGACCTCAGACGAGTTCAGCTCCTCAATGACTCCATCGCACCAAAACACTGCAGCAGAAATCTTTACTATCAGTCGTAACAGTGCGTGATGTTTGGAGTTGTTACTACCCTCCAATGAACAGCAGCAGGGCACAACCACTACTCGAAATGAAGCCCATTATTAAATCATGAACAGCTGTAGGGCTGCTATCACTTCACATTCACAACACTGAAAATACTGGAGCTGCTGCTACCTTACCAACGAGCCACACACCTGACTGTGTTGTAAGTTTGTTCCCTATGAAATATAGAAATCAACTGAATGAAGAGAAGATCTACTTTTTAACATCTTTTCTCTGTTCAAGGCAATTTTTCCCAGGATGCAAAGCGACACAGTAATGTCCTGAATTGTATGTAGTTACATAGCGCTGTTGTCACAACATGGTGAAAGGTGACAACAAGCAAACTTTTAAACTCAGTTACAATAGTTTAGTAGCTGGCTTTATTTAGCACTGCTCACAGCCCGGTGCTTTGAGACATGTCTGTAACATGTAACACTGAATCCTGGTTATGTCGTATCAGTGCTCATCTACCAACTCCAACCTCACCAAGAAGAGCAAAGAAAATGAAAGATCTTACCTCTCACTGTGTCAGCTAGTTTTTAACTGCTTAACATTATCAGATGGCACAGTGTCATGAAAGATTTGCTGTAATTGGATTTGGTTCTTGGAAAATACAATTTGACTGAAGATGCTGAGAGAGAGCATTTAAACAGAACCAGTTTTGACGCAGATAGTCTCATTTTAAACTGTTTTTATGTACAGGTAAATGCATAAAAGTGAGACTGTTTCTAGGTCACTTTTTAAAGTCTCTGTGAGGACTATCTAAGTGACCTCTTCTGCCTGATCATAATCCTCAACATAAAATGAGATTATCAGCACCAAAGAGGGTTATGTCTGAACGCAAGGTTGGAGTTTGTAGATGAGCACTGGTAGGACATAACCAGGATTCACTAATGTTACACATTACAGACACATCTCAGAGCACTGGGCTGTGAGTAACACTAAACAGTCTGCTCAGCTTCTTGACGCTAAACTACAAACTGAGTTTACAAAGTTTGATTAATGTCACTTTCAATCAATAGTGCTTTGTAACTACAAATTAATATAGTACAACGTCACTTTGCATCCTTGAAAAAATTGTTCCAACCATTGACTGTATATAGAATGGACAGCGCGATGCCGCTTGTCACCGTTCTACCATTTTGAAGCCAAAAACCCTGTTTCTCTAGCCACCATTGTGCAGCCAGAGTCTGCGCAGTAGAGAATTTCCGGTGGAGCCAAGTAAAAAAGAGAAATAAAAATATTTATTTCTTCTTCCTCAGAAGGTTTAGTCTCCTTTTGGCTCTTTCCCGAAGTTTCTTATATCCCCGGTAAAAACTACTCACGAACGGCAGCTGTCAACTATCGTAAAACGAAACTTATATCGCAGTTTTTAACGTCCAATAACTAATGAGAAACTAACTTCTCAGAAAAAAAAACACCTGAACACCATCCAGCCAGATCACATCTTCATACTACCTCAGCGTAAGGATGAGAGAAACGTTTCTACGAGGTATCGTAATTTTTTTTAAGTTTTCCAGGCTCATATCTGGAATACCTGGGGGGGCGGGGCTTATGACCTATACTGCAGCCAGACACCAGGGGGCGGGGCATCTGCTGGAGGCTTCAGTTTGAGCCTAACTTCGTTACGTCCACTCATTATACAGTCTATGGTTCCAACAAGAAAGGCATTGTTTGAAAGGAGATCTGCTCTCTAAAACAAACACACACTTTGGTAAGAGTCACATTCTCACAACAGTGGGTGCAAGCACTCATGGGAAACAGAGTTTTTATCCTGTAAAAACACTTTTTTCTTCTAGATAGTCCTCACAGCCCATTTTAAGTGTTGACATTCTCACGTGTCCTCATCAGTGATACAGTATGGCTGTTTTTTCTCTTTTTTGTAACTGTGCTAAAGGTGTGTGTGTGTGTGTAGAGAGAGAGAAGCTCCAGCTGCAGCTGTGGACCCCTGCCCTGTGCACACATTCAGAGAAAGTAAAAAGCATGAGGTCACCTGTACTTTGGCAGCTCTCACACACAATCCCCCCTCATTCCAACGTTATAAGAAAAGGCTTAAAATCACGATCCAAGGCTGATACGTCAGCAGGGAGAGATAACTGAGAAGAACAGATGAGGCCTCTTGTTTATTTGTACCTTATTAGTCATGAGCAGCAGCACCAGTAGAGCTGGGTCATATGGCATTAAACTAATATCACGATTAACTGAATAATTGGCTTGGAGGTTTTGTTGTTGCTGCCCCCTTATTCGTTGAGATGGTTTCTACTGTAAATACGATCAACTATCAAGGCCAGGATGTTTTCCATACAAAAGAGCACATAACTTATCTCTGCGGTTTTAGAATTGCTGAAGGAATAAAAAAGTGATGAGCAATTGCTAAGTGCTGAATAGATTTCACTTCAGAAGCTTCTTTTTCATTTCTCTATCATGGTTGGCACAGCAGTTAGGAAAATACATTCAATCTCTCACATTACTGAGCAATGCAAAGTTCACATGTAGAAACACGACACAAACAGACCTTTGGTCCCTGAAACAGTGTGACTGCTTGACTCAGTTTGGGGTCAGTCCATGTCACTTTTTTCAGTGGCCAATGTCAATAACAAAGGGGGAGGTCAGCTCATGCCAGAGGGATAATCTTGGGAATTGCAGAATTGTTACTTCTTTGTATTGGAATACAACAAATTATCAATAATCAAGACTTGACCTTTTATGTACATTGTAACCTAAGAAACATTGCAAACGAACATGGAAAACCATAAAACAATAAATACAAAGGAAGGTTACTACAAGGTGCCAAAAGCCTTTCAAAAGAAATGAAACAGAACAGAATAGAATATGTACATAAAAAATGGTAGACGCAGTTAGGATTAAAAGCCAATCTAAAGTAGTAGGTCTTCAGTTTAGGCTAAAAAAGGCCGAGATTAGTAGTGGTGAGAATGTCAGGGGGCAGCTGGTTCCATAATCTGGGAGCAGCAACAGAAAAAGAACAATCACAGTGACCGTGGGACAATTAACAGAAAGTGCGCCAGTAGTTAAAATCTCTGACTAATAGAGAGGAGCCAGGGCGTGAATGAGATTAAAGACAAACTATGCATAAAATTCTGTACTCTAACTGCCTTAGATTAAATGTGCTGCTGTTTATTTGCTATTTAAAATCAGCCAATGACGATTCTTTCGGGCGACCAGTTGATTTACGGAGACTGACCCTTCAATCCTTCATTTAGCTTCCCTCCAGTAAAATGTGCTTATGAATAAAACAGCCATCGCGATTGATTAAGTATGTTTCTTTACGTCCATTACAATTCATTTCAGAGGACATTTCTGTCACTGAATAACATAATTGTTGGAGTATTTTGAAGATTTTTCAACGACCCAGTTTATCTTTCAAGCATTTGGACATCATTAATACTTCACATGTCCCAGGATGCACTGAGGGGCTGAAGTAAATCACTGTGGAGGGTTTGGTTACGTGTTTGTTTTCTCATGTTCTCATCCAGTGGTAGAGCACATGCATAAGAGAATATTTCCACTTGTTCCTAACACGGATTACCATGACTAATGCGCACACTGACTGATGAAATAATAGTCTCATGAGAGAAATTTTTTCCAACAAATACTGCTGTGGCTGTTTCTTTGGGGGGTCTATGTAGGTCAAATTCTTATTGTTTTACTTAGTTTCCCGCGTGATCTATCAAAGTGGATGATCAAAATGTGTTTGTTGTACTTTATTACACAACAGCAGCTCACTTGAATTCATCTGACACACAACAGCAGTGATGTTTTTAAACAGAAGGGAGGAGAAAGGGTTAACAGTGAATCGGCCTGCTGTTGTGTCAGGTTGAAATAAAAAACCCGCAGACTGTTGAGTCACAAATCACCAGACCCCTCTGCTCAAATCCCATCTGACAGCTGCAGCGCCCTGGAGGACAGGACAGCCGGGGTTTGTAAACACAAAGCTGCACTTCTCTCCACCACCATCCCTCTGCAGTGGCGCTGTTGAGCCGCTCACGCAGGCTGGAGCCTCTGTGTTGACAGTGTAAGGGAATAAAGAGGGGGGATGGGTGAGGAGAAGGGAATCTCTGTCTCTGCATTTCACCCCCCCCCCCCTCCTCCTCTCTCTTCCTCTCTGCTGTCAGTCGCAAACTGGCCTTTACAGTAAATCTTAAATCAAGTCACAGCTCAATGAGAGAGGACGGCAGGAGGAGAGAGAGCCACAAAGACAATCAATCAACAGCAGAAGAAAATCAGGACATGGCAATTAGATACATGCAGCACGTAGCCCGTTTGCTAACCATGACATGAATTCATATTGATGAGAGCGGGGCAGGTTCTGTCCGTCACAATATGAAATCAATATGGCTAAGTAAATCATATTTGCCCCGGGTTATCAGCAAGCATAAATAATTCATTAAGTCAAACACAGGCTAATGAAACATCCAATCACAAGGCTTTAGCTCACTCAGAGAAGTGTGATAAAAATATAACGACACCTGTTCAATATGCTGCANTTCTATCATTATTCTGAGCACCAGAATCATATCGACCCAGATTTTCTCAATCACCACAACCACAAGAGTCCCCAGGACCAGCACCAGCAGCTCGATGACTCCTCCATTTGCTCATCCAAGCACATGTCAGTGGCATCATTAGTGTAATGCTTCTGTTTTCTGTGGTTTGCTGAAGTAAAGGAGTGGGAACCACAACAGCAGAGACTCACTGAAAGCCACACAGCCCTTTTCCAAATAAGGAGCAAAGGTTCAAAGCCCATTTCCCTTGAGAATAATCAGCCGTGTAATGCCTAGAGCTCTCTTTCTGCAGCCCCCTCTCTCTGGAGAAGCAGGCTCTCTGTGCATTTAATGGCGTTTAAGTGGATGAAACAGCCTCCTGGGTGCTGTGAACACTAGGTTGCATTTCATTTCCCAGAATGTTACATTTTTGTCGTCTTAACATGACCTGTGGCCTTCAAGCTGCAGAACATCAAACCAAGAAGGAGGCAGGAAGTAGTGAAGGCGTGCACACGTCACAGATCTTACACCGTGATATGATTTTATGGACTTTCCACATGAAATTGCAGTAAACGATAAGCTGGAATGCTTCTCTGATTATAACCTGAGGGGGAACTTGTCACTACACCAGCAAACAGGACTTACACGACATACATGGCTTTATAAAGAGCAACTGTGTATACTACTTTCACTAGTTTTTTAATCCTCCATAGGAACAATGCAACAATAACATGAACAAGACTGGGGGCAGTTGCATCACCATTTGATGAAGTCAAAGCTGTAATATGAGCTGTTTAGAGACAAGCAACAACACCGTGGCCAAAACAGAAGAAAGGGTGTGATGTTCTCTGCCGTGTTGTCTCAGTGACAGTGATGTGTAACCAGGCTGCAGTCCCTGGTGAGAGAGGACAGCTGATGACCTCAGACGAGTTCAGCTCCTCAATGACTTCATCGCACCAAAACACTGCAGCAGAAATCTTTACTATCAGTCGTAACAGTGCGTGATGTTTGGAGTTGTTACTACCCTCCAATGAACAGCAGCAGGGCACAACCACTACTCGAAATGAAGCCCATTATTAAATCATGAACAGCTGTAGGGCTGCTATCACTTCACATTCACAACACTGAAAATACTGGAGCTGCTGCTAGCTTACCAACGAGCCACACACCTGACTGTGTTGTAAGTTTGTTCCCTATGAAATATAGAAATCAACTGAATGAAGAGAAGATCTACTTTTTAACATCTTTTCTCTGTTCAAGGCAATTTTTCCCAGGATGCAAAGCGCCACAGTAATGTCCTGAATTGTATGTAGTTACATAGCGCTGTTGTCACAACATGGTGAAAGGTGACAACAAGCAAACTTTTAAACTCAGTTACAATAGTTTAGCAGCTGGCTTTATTTAGCACTGCTCACAGCCCGGTGCTTTGAGACATGTCTGTAACATGTAACACTGAATCCTGGTTATGTCCTATCAGTGCTCATCTACCAACTCCAACCTCACCAAGAAGAGCAAAGAAAAAGAAAGATCTTACCTTTCACTGTGTCAGCTAGTTTTTATCTGCTTAACATTATCAAATGGCACAGTGTCATGAAAGATTTGCTGTAATTGGAATTGGTTCTTGGAAATACAATTTGACTGAAGATACTGAGAGAGAGCATTTAAACAGAACCAGTTTTGACGCAGATAATCTCATTTTAAGCTGTTTTATGTACAGGTAAATGCATAAAAGTGAGACTGTTTCTAGGTCACTTGTTAAAGTCTCTGTGAGGACTATCTAAGTGTCCTCTTCTGCCTGATCATAATCCTCAACATAAAATGAGATTATCAGCACCAAAGTAGGTTATTTCTGAACGCAAGGTTGGAGTTTGTAGATGAGCACTGGTAGGACATAACCAGGATTCACTAATGTTACACATTACAGACACATCTCAGAGCACTGGGCTGTGAGTAACACCAAACAGCCTGCTCACCTTCTTGACGCTTAACTACAAACTGAGTTTACAAAGTTGTATTAATGTCACTTTCAATCAATAGTGCTATGTAACTACAAATTAATATAGTACAACGTCACTTTGCATCCTTGAAAAAATTGTTCCAACCATTGACTGTATATAGAATGGACAGCGTGCTTCCGCCTGTCACCGTTCTACGATTTTGAAGCCAAAAAACCCTGTTTCTCTAGCCGCCATTGTGCAGCCAGAGTCTGCGCAGTAGAGAATTTCCGGTGGAGCCAAGTAAAAAAGAGAAATAAAAATATTTATTTCTTCTTCTTCAGAAGGTTTAGTCTCCTTTTGGCTCTTTCCCGAAGTTTCCCCGGTAAAAACTATTCACGAACGGCAGCTGTCAACTATCGTAAAACGAAACATATATCGTGGTTTTTAACGTCCAATAACTAATGAGAAACTAACTTCTCAAAAAAAACACCTGAACACCATGCAGCCAGATGATATTGTCATACTACCTTAGCGTAAAGATGAAAGAAACGTTTCTACGAGGTATCGTAATTTTTTTTAAGTTTTCCAGGCTCATATCTGGAATACCTGGGGGGGCGGGGCTTATGACCTATACTGCAGCCAGACACCAGGGGGCGGGGCATCTGCCGGGGGCTTCAGTTTGAGCTGAACGTCGTTACGTCCACTCATTATACAGTCTATGGTTCCAACAAGAAAGGCATTGTTTGAAAGGAGATCTGCTCTCTAAAACAAACACACACTTTGGCAAGAGTCACATTCTCACAACAGTGGGTGCAAGCACTCATGGGAAACAGAGTTTTATCCTGTAAAAACACTTTTTTTTTCTAGATAGTGTTCACAGCCCATTTTAAGTGTTGACATTCTCACGTGTCCTCATCAGTGATACAGTATGGCTGTTTTTTCTCTTTTTTGTAACTGTGCTAAAGGTGTGTGTGTGTGTGTGTAGAGAGAGAGAGAAGCTCCAGCTGCAGCTGTGGACCCCTGCCCTGTGCACACATTCAGAGAAAGTAAAAAGCATGAGGTCACCTGTACTTTGGCAGCTCTCACACACAATCCCCCCTCATTCCAACGTTATAAGAAAAGGCTTAAAATCACGATCCAAGGCTGATACGTCAGCAGGGAGAGATAACTGAGAAGAACAGATGAGGCCTCTTGTTTATTTGTACCTTATTAGTCATGAGCAGCAGCACCAGTAGAGCTGGGTCATATGGCATTAAACTAATATCACGATTAACTGAATAATTGGCTTGGAGGTTTTGTTGTTGCTGCCCCCTTATTCGTTGAGATGGTTTCTACTGTAAATACGATCAACTATCAAGGCTGGGATGTTTTCCCTACAAAAGAGCACATAACTTATCTCTGCGGTTTTAGAATTGCTGAAGGAATAAAAAGTGATGAGCAACTGCTAAGTGCTGAATAGATTTCACTTCAGAAGCTTCTTTTTAATTTCTCTCACATGGTTGGCACAGCAGTTAGGAAAATACATCCAATCTCTCACATCACTGAGCAATGCAAAGTTCACGTGTAGAAACACGACACAAACAGACCTTTGGTCCCTGAAACAGTGTGACTGCTTGACTCAGTTTGGGGTCAGCCCATGTCACTTTTTTCAGTGGCCAATGTCAATAACAAAGGGGGAGGTCAGCTAATGCCAGAGGGATAATCTTGGGAATTGCAGAATTGTTGCTTCTTTGTATTGGAATACAACAATTATTAATACTCACAACTTGACCTTTTATGTACATTGTAACCTAAGAAACATTGCAAACGAACATGGAAAACCATAAAACAGTAAATACAAAGGAAGGTTACTACAAGGTGCCAAAAGCCTTTCAAAAGAAATGAAATAGAACAGATAGAATATACATAAAAAAGGGTAGACGTAGTTAGGATTAAAAGCCAATCTAAAGTAGTAGGTCTTCAGTTTAGGCTAAAAAAGGCCGAGATTAGTAGTGGTGAGAATGTCAGGGGGCAGCTGGTTCCATAATCTGGGAGCAGCAACAGATAAAAGAACAATCACAGTGACCGTGGGACATTTAACAGAAAGTGCGCCAGTAGTTAAAATCTCTGACTAATAGAGAGGAGCCAGGGCGTGAATGAGATTAAAGACAAACTATGCATTAAATTCTGTACTCTAACTGCCTTAGATTAAATGTGCTGCTGTTTATTTGCTATTTAAAATCAGCCAATGACGATTCTTTCGGGTGACCAGTTGATTTACGGAGACTGACCCTTCAATCCTTCATTTAGCTTCCCTCCAGTAAAATGTGCTTATGAATAAAACAGTCATCGCGATTGATTAAGTATGTTTCTTTACGTCTATTTCAATTCATTTCAGAGGACATTTCTGTCACTGAATAACATAATTGTTGGAGTATTTTGAAGATTTTTCAGCAACCCAGTTTATCTTTCAAGCATTTGGACATCATTAATACTTCACATGTCCCAGGATGCACTGAGGGGCTGAAGTAAATCACTGTGGAGGGTTTGGTTACGTGTTTGTTTTCTCATGTTCTCATCCAGTGGTAGAGCACATGCATAAGAGAATATTTCCACTTGTTCCTAACACGGATTACCATGACTAATGCGCACACTGACTGATGAAATAATAGTCTCATGAGAGAAATTTTTTCCAACAAATACCACTGTGGCTGTTTCTTTGGGGGGTCTATGTAGGTCAAATTTGTATTGTTTTACTTAGTTGCCCACATGATCTATCAAAGTGGATGATCAAAATGTGTTTATTGTACTTTATTACACAACAGCAGCTCACTTGAATTTATCTGACACACAACAGCAGTGATGTTTTTAAACAGAAGGGAGGAGAAAGGGTTAACAGTGAATCGGCCTGCTGTTGTGTCAGGTTGAAATAAAAAACCCGCAGACTGTTGAGTCACAAATCACCAGACCCCTCTGCTCAAATCCCATCTGACAGCTGCAGCGCCCTGGAGGACAGGACAGCCGGGGTTTGTAAACACAAAGCTGCACTTCTCTCTACCACCATCCCTCTGCAGTGGCGCTGTTGAGCCGCTCACGCAGGCTGGAGCCTCTGTGTTGACAGTGTAAGGGAATAAAGAGGGGGGATGGGTGAGGAGAAGGGAATCTCTGTCTCTGCATTTCACCCCCCCCCTCCTCCTCTCTCCTCCTCTCTGCTGTCAGTCGCAAACTGGCCTTTACAGTAAATCTTAAATCAAGTCACAGCTCAATGAGAGAGGACGGCAGGAGGAGAGAGAGCCGCAAAGACAATCAATCAACAGCAGAAGAAAATCAGGACATGGCAATTAGATACATGCAGCACGTAGCCCGTTTGCTAACCATGACATGAATTCATATTGATGAGAGCGGGGCAGGTTCTGTCCGTCACAATATGAAATCAATATGGCTAAGTAAATCATATTTGCCCCGGGTTATCAGCAAGCATAAATAATTCATTAAGTCAAACACAGGCTAATGAAACATCCAATCACAAGGCTTTAGCTCACTCAGAGAAGTGTGATAAAAATATAACGACACCTGTTCAATATGCTGCATCGTTCCACTTCCTGTCACAACACATTTCACTACACATCAATCACACGTTCTCCCGGCTTCATTGTTGTTATGATGTACATGCAGACCTCAAAGCCAAACTGGATGCCACACATTTCAGTCTGTTTTAAGTGCGGCAGATGAAGGGAGAATTTTTTTTTTCACTGCTCAAACATGCAATGAATTTACAACTGCAGGCTGCGAGTTGTTCGCATTGTCAGGAGACTAATAACTTTATTTGGTCAGGTTGAATCTAGGTCAACCCAGCCGCACCATTATTCTCAATGCAGAAGAGGAATCAGCGTGAATGTTGATGAGTAGGAGACATGACGAGCGAGATGACGATGAACGGGTGGAAAGACATGCATCAGCAGCTACGAGTTGTTATTCAGGTGCAAAGACGTGGAACTGGGAGAAACGCTGAGCAATACTTGCAAAGTTGAGTCGATACAAACAGTGTGTAAGAGTTGCACTGCCTCTTCAGTGTGGAAAAACTCCTTTGTTGAGTTTCCAGACTCTCACAGTCCCTGTTTGCAGCAAAAGTGCTTTTATTTTTTTTTTAACAGTGTGGTTCAAACTTTGCTTTTACAGAAATACATTCAGTTTAGACTATTATCATAATGCTAATATCTGCGCACTTTTGAGGTGTGTTTCTTCATTTCCAGGGGGAACATTTAAGTCAATATCTAAACTAAGTTATTTCTAAAACAGACCTGTTCAACTTATTTTTTCTTCAACAAAACATTAAAAAAAACGGGTGAATTTATACTGATCAGAGGGTTCAGTTGGTGGAATAATTAGTCCCCAGGTAACATCAAACAACTTCTAAGGTCTATGGTCGTGTAGTGTACCATTCTCTCTCTCCTTTTGAAAGTTAATGTGGATCACCCATCACCCAACTCAGTCTAAATTCACGAATCAGGATCCACCTCTATCATCCAAAAGAAGGGATTTTCTTCAGCAAGGTGCAGGTGCCCTGAGGAAAATCAATACATTTTGCAACCCTCTAAACAAGAATTTAACAGAGTATTATTTTTGATGTTTCACTCACATCTCTATCACAATACTTTATATCCGTTGGTGAACAGAGATGGGTATCGAGAACTGGTTCCTGTTAAGAATCTTTAAGAAATGGTTCAATCCATCAATGTCAATATCCTTTTTACTCAACAATTCTCTTTTCAATTGTTTTTCCACGGCTGGAGATACTATCAGCCTTGAAAGATCAAGGATCCTTCCAGAGGAAACAGAAATGCTTTTCCTTTTAAACAAGAACAGCTGAGTTTGTTCTACAGAGGTATATAGGATTGAGTGACTTTCATATTCATTACTTTATACTCAATATATTGTTGAAAAAACCTGTGAAGCTGCCTTTTGTGCACAGAAAATTCACAGGAAGAATAAAAAAAAATGGATTTGTAAGTGGACTCAGTAATGGTATTGACAAAATCATATCAATACCCATCCTTATAACTGTCTTGTGTTCATAAATGCTTCAGGAAATGATTGAACGCAGACTCCTTTAACGAGCCAGAGAGAAACAGAACACTGAAGCAAAGGAGTTTGCAGTTATTCTGGTGATGAACACATGGAGTCAGAGCAGCTCAGAGGTTGTAACGTTGGTAAACACACGGATGCAAATAATACCACTGAAATTCAAAATTGTAGCATTTTGTGGGGTAACATAACTACACATTGAAGTACAAGTTTATAGGGGAAGCAGGAAGAGTTCAAATGATGTGGGAGGCTATGATGCAGCCAACACACCAGTAACATCCAGAGACCAAACTCACAAAACAGGAAGTCTCACAGTCTTATAGGTCACCATTTCTGACGTCTATAAAACTTTGAACTTCATGTTTGTTGGGCTTCCTGATAGGTTATTGTGGCACATGACTGGCTTTTCTTCAGGACCCCCTTCACAATTCACTCTATGCATTTCTTGCACCACGAGAAAATCTGAAAAAAACACCAGTGGAACCAACCAAATATGGAGAATTTTCAGTTTTGGCCCAAGTTTTTCCTGATCCTCTAAACATTCCTACTTTTTTCCTAATATGGTGTAAAATATTCAGACTAGGTTGAGCTACACTGGATTTTGCCTTTTTACAGTAATACCTGAAGCTGAATATGGCTACATGAATGTGAAACCTTACTAAATGCTTTTTATTCATCTAGACTGGAGTGTTTTTGAAGGAATATTAGAAAATCCAGACACTGGGGCTAAAATGAGGCTCCCGGGAATTATTTTTTCATGTTCGGGCCAAGACCCTAATGGCTAATTCATCATGAAATAAAAGGCGTAATTTGAATCACAAAACAAAACTGCTGTCTCTGTTGCAGCAGCGTGAGAACAATCTGTAAACAGCACAACAGCCTGGGTTCATGTATGAAACAGCTTTTTAAAATGCCAGGTGCATCCCCTGAAACTAGAGCAAGGGGAAACCAACAAACTGCCACTCCACACTGGTGTGTCTCAGTGTTTCCTTTTCTTCCTCACAGTCTGTGACAATAACACACACCATGTTGGTTTCATGTTCTTTGAAGACCTGCTGCATCAATACCTGAAGGAGACACAAGCTGTGATGGCTGCGGCGCCGTGTGCAGGTGGAAATGGGGCTCATTCCTATTTAAAGGCTGCGTCTGAGACCTGATGGTTTGGGTCTATTTTCAGAGAGGAGCAGTAAGACATTCAGCTAGTGGAGGATGGGGGTGATTTAGAGCTCATATTATGCATGGTCTCTCTCTCTCTCTCCTTCACTCTCACACACACTCTTACTACTGCCGCAACAGGAACAATGCACTGAGAACAAAAGCCAGAGATTGTTTACTGTAAGCCTGCTGCAAATTATGACTCATGGAGCCACAGATCTTGACTCTAAAAGAAGTGCATATGTGCAAAATGTGAACATTCACAGCAATTAGGTTACCTCGTCAGTTGTTTGAAAAAGAAGAGTGGTAGTCGAAGTTGAATTCTGGGGAATTCCAACGCTTTGAGCAGATTACTGAAGCAGATGTAGAAAAAAGGTTTATAGAGCTTCATCTGCAGCTAAACAGACTAGGAATGACTTGGGCTTTTTGAATATTCAAATGATTGTCTAGCAGTACAAAAAATTGACTACTTCATGCAACCATTACAGCATCCTGAGCATCTCTTAAATAGTCATTTCTCAATTATTCGAAACTTGTGTTATATCTCCATCATAACGTCTTTTTCAATCACTTTCTTAATCTTTAAGATTCAATCCATCGATGTCATTAGTCTTTATGTTACACGATCTCGGAGCAGCCAGACCAGCTATCTTAGCTTAGCCTCTAAATGACTGTTTCCAAAGAAATCTCAGATTCAGAATTTTCCACTTGAAGTTTTAATTAAAAAGCTACAAAACTGAACAAACAAAGAAATGTACATGATCTTAAATTCCTATTCAATACAGTCAACGTGTTATGTACCAAAAACCATCTAGAAAACAGGGCTACTCTTTGTGACTCTACTCTACATACTCTTTGTGAACAACACTTAAAAACTCAACACTGTCAAAATACTCACAGGTACGTGTTTTTCAAAGAGGAAGTGCAGGCTCATGGCTGACTTCAGCATTACTATGGCAAGCTCAAAGTTTTAGGTGGCCAACTTCAGCCAATAACATACAACAAGACAATACGTCAACATCACCTGATGTGCGATTTTCACTTATTTATTTATTTTTTTAAGTCTAGAAGTATCTAAATCCATTGACCAATTTTATATTTATTCACTAATAAACTCAATGACCTGTTGACACAGAAAGTCTGAAAAGCTACTTTTTCTACATGGAAAATTCACAGGGGGACTTGACAAGGGAATCGATGTAGAATTGGATTGATAGGAAGGAGCGATTAGGGAACTGATATCAATAAAATCTTATCAATACCAGCCTATTCATGTGTTGGCATTCTGAATGTTGATAGTTAAACTTGGATTTTATGACCCTTTATCTAGAACAGAGACACAATACTCTGAGAGAAGGTTACCCTCCTTTAGGAAAGCATTTTGGAAAGGTCAATACATGATAAAGCTTCTTTTAATGGGAGGTTTACACCAGGTATTTAGGTTAAGATCCACCTTGGAATGATTGTTCTTGAATTGAGGGGTTTTTTGTTCTACTGTGCACTTAAGGTGTGAGGAGCATTGACTACAGACGTGTGTGTGGCGCTCCCCTCCCCCTCTCCTGAGTTACTGGTCTCTGCGAGTGACAGATTGCATTGGCGAGCCTGGCTCTGCCTCAAATGGCCTATGTGAGGTCAGGAAGGCTAGCTGTCTGTCGCTGACAGATGGTAGCACGTAGGCCTTGCCAGCTAGCCCGGTTTGATGGGCAGTTAAACCTGCTCCAGGCAGCTCGCGTCCATCTGAATGCAGCAGGTCAGTGAGGTCCACTGAATCAGAGGTGGTTATCTCACTCAGAGCTGGCGTGTCGGCTCGGATTAGGACAAGTTGCCAAAGTCAGAAGCCCGATGACTTAAAGATCTCTCTGGAAGGTCAAATGACTCGCACAGATCAGGGACAAGTTGTGGTTACTCTTTGTTTTGTAATTGCTAATGGTGGGTAAAGATACCACAATGACTACTGACGACTAGTTAAACCTGCTGTAAGAAATCATTTAAGAATCATCAGCCTGTGGTTCTTCTGCATCTGATGAGTTAGGGGCAAACATCTCCAATGTTAGGAGCATATCACAATAATGGAACTTGCTTTTTTCATGCTTCATATTTTTCGTTCTGTGATCTGCCTGTAAGAGCTTAAATCTGAAGTTAAACCTGAGGATCAAATACCCACTTATTCTGAGATAAAAATAGTGATTGTAATTCATTCTGTAGGTGGTAGCCATGGAAATACTTCAAGTACAAATGAAGTATGACCAGTTTTGCAAATAACTTTGACATCCTCTACTTTTCGTGACACACTAACAGGAAGGACCTTGTGGAGGACCTGTGGTTCAACTCGTGTGAGGTACTAGTTTATCCATAATTCATGGACCAGAGAGCATTTAGAGACAGTCTAAATCATTGATTATGTGAGACTCAGAGGAAAAAATGTTTAACTTTTAAGTATGACACTTCACCTGTCAAGACACATGGAGAAAATTATATAGTAAAAGTCATGTGTGTCATCAAAATAAAACCCATTTCATATTAAATTTCTTTGAATGTTAATAAACCTATCAATAAAATTGTACGCGCTTAATGATTTTGAAATTATAATGTGAGTCTTAATTTGAGTTGTTTGAAGCAGGTTTCCAGCTCAGGATGAGGTAATGACAGTTTTACAGGAGACAGACAGTTTATTTACTGCGGGGGTCCTGGGCACTCTGGGTGGGAGTGAGATGAAAAGACTCAAGTCTTATGTTACAATAAAACGAGTCTAACTCTACCTGTGTGAACACCCTGGGACCTGCCGGCATCCCACCTTTGACAAGCAAAGCCACAGATAAAGGTTCATTTAAGAGTACTCATAGGGTTACTCCACAACAGTGTGTGAGTCATGTCAGGGAAACTGCTTCGTTGTTTGACATACAATAAGTAATTCAAGTTGTCCATGTTCGCAGACAAGCTCAGAGTTTAGGTGTGTGTGAAAATAGCATGGCTTTAGTTGTTTGTTTTTTAACATTTCTTTCAAGAATCTGGTTCCTTCTACTTTTGCAATTAAATGTTAGACAATCCTCTGAAACTTAATCATCATGTCCCATAATGCCCCATGTTGCACAGCAAACATTTGCATCACTGAGAACAGGAGGCCCCACTGAGGAACTGGATCAGTGCAGATGACTTGGGCTTTTGCTCCCTCTCCCCCTCCCTTTTACCCCTTTTCCGCCAAGTCAGTTCCAGAGCTAGTTTGGTGCCAAGTCAGGCACCAGTTCTTTGTGTTCTGACCTCTAATGAACTGACCCCATGTCAGAAAAAATGGCTCCAGGGTAACAACAACTCCTAGCTTAGCTATATGAAAGCACCACTGAGGGTAGTGTTATAGCAGCCGGAGTTACAGCAGCAACAACTTTACTGAGGCTGAAGGCTACCAAATAGAAGACAAAAACATAAATGAACTAAATTTTTAAAAGGTCATATTGTCCTTGTGTGTTTAACACATTTTAGCTGGTGCCTGCAAGAAAACTCAATAACTCTTCACATCGGTGCACCTTCAATGAGAATACACAGTAATCCCTGTAACCTCAATATGTGCATAGTTTTAATCCACAAAGGAAGGGTCCATCACACACAGACCTCTCAGACAGTAGTTATAGACTATACATACGTCTCTTCCACTCTGGTAGCTGTTGTTCTCCCTGATGATGGCGTCACTCCAGCTCCACAAACACCATCAGCTCTCTGAAGCCTTTTCCTTTCAAAAACCTTAATGGGAGCATATCTCCAGTTACTGTCCCGGTTATTAGCTGGCTAATCTTCTTCACCCTGGTTTCATCACTATAATCTGTGCAACTGGGTCCTGGATTTCCTGACAGATAGGCCGCAGTCTGTGAGGATCCATGACGTCTCCTCCTCTCCCATCATCCTCAATATCGGCTCCCCCCAGGGCTGTGTGCTGAGCCCCCTCCTGTTCACCTTGCTCACATATGACTGCTCAGCGATAAGCCCGAGCTGTCTGATTGTGAAGTTCGCAGACGACACTGTGGATCGTGGACTTCAGAAGGAGCAGACCCCTCCTCCCTCCCCTGCACATTGGAGGAACAGCGGTGGAAGTGGTCTCCAGCTACAAGTATCTGGGCGTGCACATCTCGGACGACCTCACCTGGAGCACCAACACTTCCTCTCTGGTCAGGAAGGCACACCAGCGCTTCTACATCCTCAGGAGGCTGAGGCGCGCCGGACTGGGGAGCTCAGTCCTTCTACAGGTGTGCGGTGGAGAGCATCTTGTGTTCCTGCATCACTGTGTGGCACGGCAGCTGCTCTGTGGCAGAGAAGAAGGCTCTGCAGAGGGTAGTGAAAGCGGCACAGAGGACTGTGGGATGCAGTCTTTCAACTACCACGGACATATACTCCTCCAGATGCAGGAAACAGGCCTCCTGCATCATGAAAGACCCCACCCATCCCGCACATGCTCTGTTTGTCCCTCTCCCCTCAGGCAGGAGGCTGCGGAGCATCAAGAGCAGGACTACCAGACTGAGGAACAGCTTCTTTCCTGAAGCTGTGAGACTGTTGAACTCTGGTGGCCCCCTTTAGGGCATTCATCACCCGTCCTATGTCCAATACAGCCACACCAGTCGTTTAGTTAGTAGAAACAGACAGATGACATCGTGAAGACTGTGTCCTTCTATAATACAGTCTATGGTTCCAAGATGGTTGTAGTAGCCGCCTTAAAACAGCTGGTTTTGCTGAAATCTGGCTCAGTGTGAACGAAAGCTGAAGCCATGACTGAAGAAATCATCCATTTGTATTCCATTAATTATTTTCCTACATCGTGTATTCACCTGTGAGACAACAAAAGGCGGGGTGCAAGCACTGAATGCTGCATGAGTTCAAGTCTTATGGCCAAGAGTTTTACGGCTTGCACAGACGTGGGAGTAACAAAATGCCATTTGAATAATGGGGTCAACAGAAAGTACTCCTAACCTATCCTTCATTTGGAGGAATCTAAGTTTATTTAGCAATATCCTGACTAAATATTATCCTTTAGTGTTTGCAGAAATGTAGGGTCACGGTAATGTCGAAACATTTAGATTTGTGCTTCATCCGTTATTTTCATGCAAATATTATAGCATATGAAATACCAAGATGGGATCTCTCATTTATTTTATGATGTTTCATTTCCATATATTAATTCAACCGAAGCAGCACGGTTTTCTGACACGTTTGAGATGTCTTTAGTTTTTAAATTGCATGACTTTTTTTGTGGCCCCTTGCCAGTGCAAAGCAAGATGACTTTGACTGTTGAACCACCAACCGGGTTACTTGAATGGAAAAGGATATCATCATCCCTCCAGCTTTAGCTTCATGGCTCTTTATTGTAAATAAACTGTATATTTTAATTTTAGTTTTGCTCAGTCAAAACATCAGCAACACAACTCATGTCTTATTCAGGGTGTATCCCTTTCGAGTGAGAGTATGATATATTTTAACTATGTTGTTGGTCATAGAGTCTACAACAGGGATCAGCAACTAAATTTATCAGAGGGTCAGAATTTTTCCGGTGAGTCACATTGGGGGCTGGACCCTCAAATAAAAACTAAATCAAAATCAAATTTTGCCATAACATTATTATTTGATATTTATTGTTTGTATTTTTTTTCCATGTCGTTGCAAAACTTAAGGCATTTTTAGCCTTAATGAGTCAGGCTCCCTTCACCTATACCACCGTCAACCAATTTTGGAATCCAGTCGCGGGCCAAATTGGATGATTCCGCGGGCCGGATTTGGCCCACGGGCCGCCAGTTGATTATCACTGGTCTACAATATGAAAGACATTGAAACAGTACAACTCAAACTACAACCTTTTGTTTATGTTCTCACCGTGCCACTCCTTTCAAACACTGAGTTATCTTAGCTCCAGATCTGCCACAGCAGTAAACAAACGACAGCAGAGCAGTAACAAGACTAATCTCACGCTTCATCCCCTCCATCTATATCTGTATTCAAGTATCTCTCTGTCTCTACATCTGATTCTCACACTGCCTCAGACTAAAAAGGCTTCGAGCTTCAAGTTTAACCAAGGACAAGGTCTCAGCAAGAGGGGTGGAATTTTTGGCTGACTGTAGGACAAAGTAGAGGAGAAGTATCTGACATATTTGTGGTGTATTTTGAGAATGGGGCACAGAGTGTGAGAGGCGTAGCAAACAAGCTCATTTCTAGGCAAACTGCTGCAATGAATCAATACTGTGGGCTGTATCATTTTAAACAAAGGCTTCTTTCTCCTCCTCCTGTCATACAACAGCCTTGTGGGAGCAGCACAGTTTTCCACACAGCTGCATCAGTAAAAAAAAAAAAAAAAAAAACAGAAACACACGCCTTTGGATCCAAAGCTGTGTTTCCTAAAAGACGCTTGGCAATTCAGGAGAGATTTGACAACATGCCAACGCTTTCCAAAAAAACTACAATGTGTTCAGTCATTCCTGTCAGTTTGTCTCACTCCTGAGGTCATGAAAGACATTTTACATCTGTGAGAAAAACACAAGGAGCCGGTGTGAAATTAAAAACAAGTTAGGAGGTGAAATGTTTCTGCAGGGCACAAACAAATTGGATGTCATGTTTGTCTTTAACTCTTGGCCTGAGAAGCTTGGATTCAAAGTCGGCGTAGAGCTTTTTCACATCAGCAGAGCAGGCAGAAAAACACACAGAACAACACTCGAGGATCGAATCACACAAACACTGAGACCGAACTGTTTCCCTGACAGAGCTGCTCTCTCTCCACCCAAATAGGTTTACCCATCTGTTACACATAATTGTCACAAGGGAATATTATTTCCAAGAATTCATGCACGATGACTTGGTTTCTGTTGTATCTGGTATGTAAATGAGAATTGTGTAGGAGTGCTTTGAGCCTACTCATGCTAATAACACACTGGATGACATAACTACAGCGCTGAGTTATGGCCGTAAGATGGAAATAAACAAGCTGATCTGAGTGCTTTACAGTGAGGCCGAACAGACAGTCACACAGCGAGCTGCAAACACAGGAGGCAGCGGGAGCACGGCTGTCACAACACTAAATTTGCTTCAACAGAACCGAATGAAAAATGTCAGTAAGTCAGACAGAAAGAAAGTCCTTGGGCATCCAAGCATAACAAAAATGAAAGACAGTGTCAGAGAGGGAGCTTCTGAGGGTCCCATCATGCATTGTGCATTGTGCACTGCAGGGTAGAGTTCACAGGAAGTCTGCTGGACTCTCAGACAGTTCAAAACAGGAAGAGCGTACTGTTCCTCCACTGAAAAACCCAACCGCAGAGTTCAAACTTTCTGTCAATCTGGCACTGGTAAGAAAAATCCCCTCGAATCTGCACAGAAGAGGACGACACAGGGGAGGGGCAGACGTACAAGATCGCTAGAGGAAGCAGAGGTATTGACAACAATGAGGTGATGCTTTCGTTGGTTAGTCAGGCTGTCATGTGTTTTACCCTTGTGTCGCTCAGGGGATATGGACACCTCACGCTTCATAACCCTGGAAACATCTCTGCATGAGTAATGAGGTAAAGATTTAAGTGGAAACATTTATAGCCACTCACCACAGTTGTAAGTCTGTATGCACCACCAGTATATTCAGTCAGGGCCGTGTACCATCAGCTCAGAACCTGCAACAAAGAAGAGGAAGGAAGCTCAGCGAGGGGCTTTGGTAAGAGATAAGATGAAAGAAAAGCAGAGCACTGTAGTGAACAAGCTCTGCCAGCACAAACACAGGGATAGTCAAGTCATCCAGACCAATACAATGAGCCCTCAAAGCTGTCAGCTTATATGACGCTAAGCACCCCACACCATTAACCACATTTTAATTCTACTCCAAAGAATCTGCCACACCGAGAGTGAAATAAATTATGTTTGGAGCAGCTTGAACTGAACAAAAACAAACCCCACATGCCAGTAAAAGTAATGCATGATAATTAAGGGAAAAAATGTTAGTGGCAAGTAAGTTAATGAAACATTGAGTTTGTAGGGAATTAAATAAAGGTGTCAGTTACAATCAATAGTGTAGCAGGAAAAAATGGGCTTTAAGTGTGGAGTAAACAAATGTAACACAGCAGCAAAGCAGCATGAAGTCTACGCAGGAAAATATAGTTCTCCCAAGGGCTTTGGTAAGTGACTATTCAAGACTGCTTCTTCTCCTCTGCATGGAGTAAATGCAGGCCATTGTATAATTACCTGGAGTAAAACATTAAGAGAGCAACACAAAAACTTTCAGCTCTGCACGATGGGATTCAATTCAACACTGTTAGTGAAATGTTCCAAGATTTTTTTCAACCTGTTTATTCTAATTTTCAGACACAAATTTTCTGACCACTTGAAAGTGCCGAGGGATAAGAAATGTTTCTATTTTTACTATTTTATTTGGTATCTGTGATAAAACTTGTGACTAACAACGGACTTGAATTCTGTTGATGGTTCTATGCATTGAGTGTGTTTTTCATTTAAAGGCACTTTAAGGGCTTGCAGTGTTTTTTCAGGTTAAAGACTTCATTTCCCATAAGCACCATCACCCACTGCTATAAAGACTTCACTCCGACAAATGAGTGAATTTGTTTAATAGAGCAGATCTTCTTTTTAAGACTACTTTTCTTTGTTCAAGACAAATTTAACCAAGATGCAAAGCGACAAGGTAATGTTTGTAGTTAAGTAGCACTATCATTGGGAAAAAAATGATATAAATTGATATAAACTCAATTTATTGTTCAGTGTCCAGAAGGTGAGCAGAATACCCGTTTAGTGTTACTCACAGCCTGGTGCTCTGAGACATGACTGTAACAAATTGGTCATGTCCTACCAGTGCTCATCTACCAACTTCAACCTCACCAAGCAGAGCAAACATAACCTGGCTCTTTATTGTACTGATAGACTCAGGTTTGAATAGGTCACTGTAGAATAAATGCTGCATGTCAATTGGAATGAACATTATCACAAACGGCTTAGACCGCTCAGGCTCTATTGCTCTCCTGTTTAGCTTTCTTCTGCTCTGACCTCCTTTTTCTTTTTTTAGGAATGATAATCTAATTTTAAATCTTGGGTTATGAGCAGACAAATAAAAGTGATACTATTTCAAGATACCTCAAAAAGTTTTCACTTGGTCTTTAATAATTGCACAATAATTGTGAAACACTCATTGTAACTCAGACTATAAATAGCACCATACATCCCTGATAATGCCTGCAGCACAACAAACACATCATAATACAGCATCACAGCTGTAGTTACCCACTAAAATTACATTTCAGCAGATGAGCAATTGGAATTATGAACAACTTTGTGGTGGTATGTATATATATATATGTGTGTGTGTGTGTGTGTTTAAATGTATGCACCAGCTGAAATAAACATTTTACCAATGAGTCAGAACTAACAAGCAAGCACTTTATTGAAGCACAAAAACAAAACCTCGAGGGAAGACAATCTAAATACATATATATATATATATATATATATACATTCAGTACAGTGAGTTCAGGAAATTAACGAGGGTCTTTGTAGCAGATTTCAAGGCACATCACTCCCCGGAGACAGGAAGCACCAATATGCTTGAGCGATAACATGATGAGGAGGATACGGTATCAGCTGATATCTGCCCTGCTGCATGACATGAGCCACGCTGCAAATAATGTAGCATGAACTGATCAGACAGTGGCTGATGTTTGGTTATTGTGTCAGATCAGTCTGATTAGCAAACATGTCTACCTCTTGATTTAAAAAAAAAAAAAAAAGAAGTGGGGGTGGGGGGGTGGACTACATTAGTTGCAGAACAGTAAAACTTTCCTTTCTCAGTCTGTTACATCACAGCAGGTGTTTTTTCATGCTGGGTGAGGAATGACGCCTCTCATATTCAAACTATCTCTGCTGGGAGTGGTTCATGCAAAACAGCGATGGGAGGGAACAGATTGAGAGAGAGTTTTCCATCCTTCACCATACAACCTTTCACCTACTATTTTCTCTTCTCTATATCACTTCTTCCTCTTCACAATGGAGGAAACTCAGTATGTTTGAAACAACTTTAAATGTATAATCTAAATGGGTCCACTAACCATAACTGGACCTGAGGACCTGAACAATGACATTGATAATGCTGCATGGTTACAAATATGGAAATTAGCAAACAGTATTTCAGTCTGCAGCAGGTTCAAAGCAAATCAATTGAGGTTACTGCCCTGCCTGCAGATAACTCCTCAACTTGGACCCGAAATGGACCATAAAAAAATCTAATCTGTGCACGAAGTGTAAAATTAAGAAAGCGACTTTTAATCTTCATGTTGCGACCTGTAAATTTGCAGATTATTACTGAAAAAACCCAGTGGATAGATTACAACTGACTCATCATCAAACTAAAAAAGGATCATCTGTGTCTATTGTTTGGATTACTAGATGCACAACTTTAACTACACAATTCAAAAAACCTTTATGAGTCCACACTTTCTGTGCACGAACAAGCATATTGCAACAATCGCTGGGTGGAACAAGGTTATATTTGATATATTACCTGTGGAGTACCTAACCTTCAGATCTGAGTGCATCGCCTCTTTTCCACCAAGCAGTCTGGCATGGATCAGTAGTTTGGTACAGACATGAACTGAACCATTCAGACCCTGCTAACAAATTTAACTAAGAAATAATGACCATGTGATTGACCATGGAAAGCTGTTTCGTCATGCCATTTTCCAAACAATGAGAAACTTATCCTCATGAAGTGGACTGGAGAGTGGAAAATGGTGGGGTTATGTTTTGTTCTTATTACTACTGTTACCAGAAACAACAACCAATCAACTAACTTCAAGGATTCTAGCTCCACCGTCTGGGTTCAGATCATTACGTCTGATAACAAAGTGTGATGGTTATTTGTGGACCTCTCCAGGTTTGAGTCAAAGGAAATGCCATAATATGCGTTCAGTACCGAGACGAACTGAATTGAACCACTTGGTGGAAACAGGGCTTAAAGATAAAGGTTTTCTTTGTTACATGGTCCCTATTCTTAAAGTATTAACAAGCATAAAACGAAGAGTCTAATAAATCACAAAGTATGTGACTGATTCTCAGTAAAGTTACACAGTTCATGATACATGTTGGTGTGCTATAATACTGTTATAGAGATGTAGAGTTTGGATGCTGTCTTTGATTTATTTATCTCTGTAACATGCAATTTGCCCGTTTCTTCCCCCCCCCCCCCTCCTCATGTTTTGTTTCTGGTATATTTTTTATTCTACTGTGATTCAGTTTTCTCTGTATTGTTTTTGTAGCTGGTGTGTGTACAATCTGCCGGAGATGGAATCTCTCCCTTTATTTCTTCCACTTATCACACAGATTGCCTTTGTGAAACTGTTGAGTAATTTTGTTATACACTTGTAAATCAGAAAATCAATAAAGATATTTGGGAGAATAAATCTAACAGCATGTTTGAATTCAAAAGAGTGGAATGAAATTTTAAGGGTCTGAAAAAATAAAGGCATGGTTTATGATCTGATCAGTCAATGAATCATTTCCATAATCACCAGTTGCAGCTCTAATGGGTGCTGACATCAGTCATAGTTTATGTTCTGTGCTTATCTTACCTCTGGATTGTGGAAGTAAAAACAGTACAACGCACCATGAACTCAAAGTGAGAGTGTAGTGTAGGGACCAATGGGCTCATCATGTGACTCACTCAGTGTGAATGCTTCACCTCATCCGTAGGTGAACGCTTTAAGCACTGCCAATATTTATGGCATCATAAAGCTGAAAACCCTGCTATCAGCAGTGCTTTAGTGAAACCAGTAAGTTCAACTTTACTGCAGCTCAGGCCTGTGGTAATTATGAAGACTGCAGATTGAGGTTGCGTCAGAGTGTTGCTGGATTGCATAATACTGTTAAGGGCTCTGGAAATCACTGAACATTAAAACCGTTTTTTTCCAGCCTCTCCTCTCTCTCTCTCTCTCTCCACTCCCTATTTTCCCTGACCTTGATTATTTCTACGCCTCTTTTCTTTTAGTCATTCTTTCCCTCCATTCCTCCGTTTCCCTCCCTCCTGGCTGGGCTGCCTCTCTCCTTGGAGGCTGCAGAGCAAAGGGAGCGATAGTGTTACCACAAAGAGAGCAGGAGTAGTAGGGTGTGGCCAGAGGAGCACTGTGTTGAAGTGTTGAAGGTTGCACAGTGTTTTCTGGAGGACACGGCTCTGCCATGGCAGAATGAGGTTTCCAGGCAGCACAAGGCTGTCAGATAACTATCTGTTTGATGGAAAATGAAAATAAGAAGTGCTTATCTCTGCGTACATCTGTAACCATGTCAACGAGCAAACAATCATCAACAGAGCTTCAATGGGACTGTGACTCAGTTTCAAATAAATTAACTTTTACTCAATCCTGAATATTGATTGGGTCTAAATCTTACATATTCAAACCTTTGTTATGCAAGGTCACAGGCTTACTCATGCAATAGAAAATTAGAGCAACTGTGCCAGCTTTGTTTATTTTCCATCCCTGCTGCTGTGGGTGCAACTACCCACCTCACAAGAAGAAAACTGGATTTCAGAATGACCCAAAAGATCAAAACATCTTAACCTGGGTTTAGAAAAAACAGAAGCAATTAAAAAAAAAAAAAAAAAGGTATGGCACAAGCAGTACACAATCAGTGAATGATCAGGGATTCAGTCTAACCTTGATATCATCACCCTTCCTCTGCATGTGTAAACCATATTTTTAAAGTCACTGACAATAAATGCACATTTTCTTTTGGCCCAGAAACACTGAGTCTAGATTGAGTTTCTCGCTCCAGGTGCGTTACAGAATCTACTAAGACACCAAATACTTCTGCCTCTGAGTGTTTCATTTCAGTTCAGCTAGTGTCACCCAAACAGAGTGAGAGAGAAAAGCAGGTAACACACACACTCACTCACACACACACACACCCATCATTGTGTCCCATATGGTAGATGGTGTGCAGAGTTACGGGCAGTGCTGGATGATTGAAAGTGAAGAAAACAGCTGGGCCACAGCTCATCATTCGGGCTGGATAATTACAAGAGCCTCACCATAAAACACAGGTGCTTTCCAACCACAGGAACTGGTGACTTCTTCAGAAACTGTGCTTTTGGGCTGCAGGAACTAGGGGCTAGATTTGGTTCAGGGGTAATCGATCTAACCCTTGAAACTGCCATGTCTGTGGGGTAGAAGGGAGGTCATGAAACTACTTCTTTTCTGATTGGTGGAGCTAAACAATGATCTTCTTTGAGCCTGATAGTGTGAATGTGTCTCTGTCAGCTCCTGGTGTTACAGTTCAAATAATGACCCTGTAAACTGGAGACCTTCAGCTGAATGTGTCAGTGGACATTCAGTTTATACCAGCTGTTCAAAGACAGGAAGACAATGGGAACACAACCTTGTTTATGTTTATGACCATTCATGTCAAAACACTCTGATCAAATAGATATATAAGGACAGTAAATGACAATGAATGAATGTAACACAACTGATTATTGAATGAAACCATTTTCTTTTAGCTTCTTATTTTGAACTTTTAATCCTCTAGCATTTCTGGCCTGAAGACAGCTGGGATATGCTTCGGTTCTGTTGAATAAGTCCCTTTTAAACAGGCATTTAAACTTAAAAAAGGTTTGGCTTTTTTCTTGAGTTTCTCTGCAGGCTCCTCTGAACCCTCTGCTGAATCCACAGCAACTGGACGTTTCAGCCATTCATCCTTATTTGCCTGGCTGCAGGTAAGTAGCTGTTTTTGTGCACTGTGCCACAAGGTACTGTCTCCTACTGGGGAAACTAGTTGTAGCACACACGCATCATTTTATTAAAGGGCTTATCTCAGTACTTCCAAATGTTTCCACCACCTCTAGTTGGGAATCAGTGCTTTAGACACCTCTTAGTGTGAGATGTCCATTTGTGTGTCGATGACAGCGAGTGGGAGAAGCTATCCTGAGCAGCTACAATAGTGACGCAGAGAAATAATGATACTATATATGCTGAATACCTCATTTACCTGGAGGACGTCAGGTGTATGGCTCTTAAGTTTCTCTCATGCGATGTTGCAGGTGCTCGCAGGGCTGTTTTTTACAGTCTATGGTGTGTTTATGAATCTACGACTAGCTACAGTCAGTGGCAGTGAGCATGTGCAGCAGCTAACACTGAGCCACGGAAGAGGAGCCTAGTTTGGATGTTGGGTGTAAACAAATCAACAAAAGTAATCAAAAATTCCTCATACTTCACCTTTAAGGAAGAAAAAAAAGGTTTTTTTTGTATGTTTTTGTGTTGGTTAAAACCGTATTTCAAGATTGTGCCTTTCTGTAGGACTCTACGTTTAAGTATTGTTAATAGATGACCTATAATATCAAATAATAGTCATCATTTCAAAATTCCTGTCAACATTTCTTTTCCCAAACACACAGTGGGCCACCAGTGGGCTTCTTCACCCCCAGGCTTCACAAGTTTTCTGGGAGAGACACTGTTACTTAATACATTGAAACTTTCACATGCAAGGATGATCCCAGCCTCTGATGCCACATTAATACAGTGGAAAACATATAAGTGACATGGGATCATGTGATTGATGCAACCAATCACAAACTGTGCAGAGGCGAAATAACAACAACAGAGTCCAAGGTCTGCTGTGACGGTGCAATATGAATCAGTGCAAAACGATCAAACTGACATGAAGAGCTTTAACTGTTTACAAACACACTGCTGAAAGCCCCCACACACACAGCCCTATACAAACCGTGGACTCAGTATTTCTGTTTGCTGGTTCTTGTGCGGTGGAGTTTGGAAACAGCCCACAGATAAGGATTAAGAGAATGTGCTGTGACCAGGTGTCACCACCATCTCTCCACTGATCTCCTGTGTCTGCGACAGACACAAACGTGACTTGAGTCGTGCATCTTTATGAAGCGTCAAATGGACTTTAAATCATTAATACTTACTGAAGCGTTTATCAGAGAAGTGTTGTTGATGTGTGAGAACTACAGGTCTCATAGATCACACAGCAAGCACACAGCAGGTTATATATTTATAATAATTTAGCTCCTCGTTGCACGTTTGTGCAGAGCTGAGATTGTGTTCAATACCTCTTTATTCTTTAGGATGTAACTGCTGTGCAACAAATTCAGAACAACAAGCTGAGCCCCCTGAAGCACTCAACCACTGGTGCTCTCTCTCTTCTTTTAAACAGACAAACAAAGCCCTGGGTCAGTGTAATCATAGTCATTTGAAGAAAGGAAATTGACATTTTAATCCATCAAATAAATTAATGTGAGGGGAGGACAATCCATACACGAGTGAGGAAAGAAAGATTCTGACAGTTATGAAACATAATTTTGGTACGGCTCTTTTCATCACTGTTTTGTGTGTTTGATGGCAGTTTACTGTTTAGTTAGTTGCTACAGTTGCGACTAGGAATGGCAATTTCTCTGTACTCAATCACTCAAGTACTCGCAGCTTATTGTATTTTTAACAGTAAAAAAAAAAAATAGAATCTGTTGGACACAGACCACCCAGACCATAATTATAAACTTCACATACATCTCTTAAACGTTTGTAGCTGTTGCTCCCCGTGTCAGGGGTTTGCCAGCTCGACAAACACCATCACCTCTGTGAAGCCTTCTCCTGCCACAAAACTTAGTGGGTGCATATCTTCAGTTACCGTTTTGGTCATTAGCTAACTGTTAGGCTAATCCTCTCTGCTGTATTTCTGTCAGAACATGTGCTAACAGGGCTTGTCAGTGACGTAATGCAAGATGGCCTGTTTTCTGTTTCTGCTGTTTTCTCCTTATGCTTTAAGCTCATGTTGTTGAGCATCCAACTTTCTTGCACTGCACATTCACTTCATCCTTTTTCTCCGAGTACTTCCAGACATCACTTTTCTTGACTGTCATGTTGCAGATGTAGCAGATGGTTCTATATCTGTTGTGCTTTTGCTTTGGGTGTAGCAATGTGTTCCTAGAAAGATATAGTGGCTGCCGTAAAACAGTTGTTTTTGTTGAAATCTGTCTTGTTAACTATCTTCTCACCTCTTGTGATCCGTAAGGTGAAAACAAAAAGCTGGGTCACACATGTAACGCTGTTTGTATTACAGTTTTGTAGCCAAAGGCTGCTCTTGCACAGGTGCATGAGTAACTAAACAACGTGAAATAACTGGGTCAATGGTGAGTTCAAGTACCTGTACCCATCCCAAACACCCATTACAGTATGTGGAACCTGCAGCTTGCCGTAGTTATGCTGAAGTCAGCCATGAGCCTGAAAGTAACTTTTCTTTTATCCTCCAGTTGTAAAACATCTGCCTGTTGGTACTTGTACATTTAGAGTTCTCAGTGTTGTTCTAAAAGAGTAATTGTGACATATTTCTATGATAAAAGTTGAAATTTTGTTTTGAAACCACAGATATATCAATGTATGCTAACCGCGAGGACCAATGGGGTTTCCCATATATGCTAGCATCAAGCTAGTGCTATGTTTACTATATCGTTTTTGGTACAATAAGAGATGTATAACATGTTGAATGTATTGAATATGAATCTCTTGAGAGACAGTAATGTACATTTTTTGTATGTTCAGTTTTACAGCTTCTTGAGTAAAAATTTAAATGAAAAATTTTGAATCAGAGTTTTCTTGGGAAACTGTGATTTAGCTGCTAAGCTAAGCTAGCTGGGGCTGAACAGAGGACATAAGGTCCAGCCGCTGCGGCGCAATGTAAAGAATTGAAAAGAGAATTGTTAAGCGAAAAGGCTAACTACATCAATGGATTGAACCATTTCCTATCAATTCCTAACAAGAACCTGTACTCTGCACCCATCCCTGGTCCTTTCATTGTATTTAACGTTGAAAAAACGTGATAGCACTACTGGTGCTGATTGATATTTACCGACATCAGACAAAATTAAGCAACAAAAATATGTTCCAGATTAAACTTTAAACTACTCCTAAATAGCACTAGGCCCAAGTTTTCCCCAACAACCAGGAAACTCAATGCGACAGAGCATTGTAAATATCTTTTAACACTTTTACGCATAAAATAAAGCAATCAAGTGCTCAATTTAGTGTGACTACAATCAAACTGCAGATTATAAACACAGTGAACTCTATTAAGCTCGCTTTCTTTTCCTGACAGATTGCCAAAGAGGCCATTCGCAAAGTGACCATTTCTTTAACAGTGTATGCAAATTTACCTGATTACTGGATGAAAAAATGTTGGTATTTAACCAACAAACAGTTAACCTTTGACATCACTGCCGTGAAGTTAGTCATTAAGGCAGAAAACACCAGATAGGGGGAATAGGAGAACACTTTCACCAGACGCAGAGGTAGCAGGCGTGTAAAGATAATAGCAGGTCAGTGACATATCTGCAGCTATCAGTGGAAGTACCACAGCTCAGGCTGAAGCCCTGATATGAACACAGGATCTCTTTCAGAGGAAAGGCCACTGAGGGCAACAACTCTGCACAACCGGTGCTTCTGACGCAAGCCTTTGCAGAGTGTGGTGAAACAACAGGTTCCACTTTTACACATTACAACACTGGACTTGCAGAGATGCACAGAAAACACTCAGCAACTCACCTTCTACCTAGAAAGGGAAGGAGCTGAACCAAATCACACATTAGTATTTTCTAAGAAGGCCAATAAAACTGACTGGTGCTTTAATTACACAACACATAAAAGTACAAGCCTCATTCTCAGAAATAGCTCCCAAAGATACTCGGGAGGCTAAACCAAACATGTTTGAGGAAAGCTGCAGTGCCCTTGGCCACACTGCCACTCTGGTGGATCACATAACACAATCATTTGTACCAGCACTGCAGCTGCAGCATGGCATTCCTGAGCTGGTGGGTCAACCCTGTCCTGGAAGCTGAGGAATGCACATGGTCTCTTCTTTTCTTTCTTTTCAGTAACAGAGGAGCAGACCTGTAAAGGAGCATTTTCATCAGTTCGAAAGTAGAAAAAAGCTTCCTCTTGCAATTTATTACAAAATGTGATTCTTGTAATTCCATCAGAGATAAAGACACTACATGGAGGACATCCACATTTCTGGAATAGGATTAGATTTAGATTTAGTATAAGTAGTGACATAAACTGCTGGGGGGATTATGTCTCCATGTGATGGACATTGAATAAAAGTCAAATGAAATGTTAAAAATAAATCACAAAAGGAGAAGCTAGGACAGCAAAGGTGTAAAACAACTACATGCCAACACATGAGGCAGGGTCCGACATGAACGGCTGCCCAAATGCCCAGGGCAACTACAAAAAAGCCAACGGGCAAGCAAAACTTGTTAGGACATGCCCGAATGGACAAGTAATGGGACTGGGCAAGTTTTTAATTTGACAGCAGTTCTTCCCAGAAATCGCAAGTTCGCACCTATTGCTCCTCTCCATATCCAGTCCAGTCTCTCACAGCCTCTCTCTCCACAGGCCTCCAGAACTTTTACTCATTAGCCCTTAACTGGCTGCAGTGACAACGCGGAGACAGAGTTGGTCAGTCAAAGATAAATGATGACCAGCATCAGAATGTGTGGAGTAAAGAAAACCAAAAACCTGCAGCCTGAATGCTATTTCACGTTTGGTGCAGGATGAAACCGTAGAAACAGATGATTCTGTGGAGAGTGCTAGTGAGCCAAAAGTGCCGATTGATCCATTTGTTTCTTTTAGCATGTTTGGATTACACCATTGGTGTCGACTGAAGTGTTTTTTTTTGTTCTGTGTGTCAGAGCAATAGTTGTACAAAAATGTGTGGGAATTTCATGTAGTTTAGTTTAAATTGTTGTATTTAGCTAAAGCTTAGGTTTTGCTAAATTTGAACTTTTTATTTTAATCTATTTTTTAAACTTGCATTTCTATGAAAATGATTCACACAGGGTTGTAGTTTCCCCAGTTCTGATTTGATTTTATACATCAAAGTGTCATCTCAAGGCTTAGGAAAATAACAAGATCAATATTAAATGTCATATCCTCCATCATTCTTGTTTCTGTTACTAAGGAGCATCCGAGTAGTTTGATGCCATGTCGCTAAAACGTTGAAATTTAAAGTGCTAATAAGTCTGAATTCCTTTGTTAAACGTCAGAACCTGTGAGGTACTCAACCTGGCTGGGAAAGTTGCTGATCTTATAGTGTGACTGCTCTACAGTGCAGAGGAAGATTCTGGTCGGAACGCCTTAGATTGATGTGATAATACTGATATTGATATTATATTAAAGGTTGGGTCTGCAGGAATTTTTGTTACTGTTTGTAAACACAACATCCAAACTGGACTCCTCCTTCGTGGCTCTGTGCCATCGGCAGCACACGCCCATTACTTCTGATTATAGCTAGGGGAAGACAGTCACAAACCTAGTGAGCACCTGCAGCATTGAGTTTCTACATGAGAGACACTCAAGAGCCATAAACCTGACTTACAGCAGGAAATGAGGAAACCTGCAAGAATTCTATCATTATTTCCTCATGTTACGACCGCTATGGTAGCAGCTAACCGGTAAACTTCTCCCACTCACTATCACAGACACGGGGTCAGCACGTCTACTCTACACCCAGAAACATCCCAATACATCTAAAACATTAAAATACAGGCGGAGGAGGGGGTGAGGCAGACACAGACATTGACACGCATGTGAAGGGGCCCATAGATGACAACAGAACAGGATAATTCCCATTAAATTTGACCCTTTTTCTTTAATCCTACAGACCCTACCTTAAAATAAATAAGACACTTATTTGACACTTAAAGCAGTGTGAATTCAGACAGCATTTAAAAGAAACTGAACAGGTGCTCTACTCTTGTTGTATCATTACAAATTCATTTTACAATACATCAATTATCACAGTTTTGTATGGTCTCAGCAAATATATGAGGCAACACAGAAGTGCTAAATATGGCAGTTCATTTAGTGTCCACTAGAGGCTGGCACCAGAAATCATATCCAAAGCCTTGCCCCGCTTCCAATATGGCTCCTGCCACCAATTTTCATCAAGACTCAGAAACAAACGGTGACACCTGACGTCAGGTGAGTCAGGGGACCAGCCTTGGTCCACACTGAAGAAATTCAAGGAACCTAGCAAAGACACAACAAACCATCTTTAACCTCAGTGTTATGGTATTTCTACTTGCAGTTGACGTCACTGAACTGAGCTCTATGTGCTCTATTTTGTATCAATATGCAAAACCTTGGGATCCAGAATCTGGGAACATTCCCACTTAAAACCTTGACCAAACATTAACATGATGTTTTATTCCCAACCCTGTCAATGTGTGCCGTAGATGTTACTCGTAGAAATACACACCATCAATGTATCCCACAGAGAGCTCATGTACAAGTTTATTAAAGCTTATGATGCCTTAATTTAGCCAATACTGGCTCTGAAGGTGTCAGTGAGACAGGGATTCAAAGTAAACACTTAGCTACAGTTGCCAGGTGAGGATAACACATATATATTATCCACTCTGACAGGGATAATGCATATATAATGTTTTAAACAAATTAGTACCTCAAAAAAGCAAGTTAGACATCGTTATCAACAAGCAGTGACCACTGGTTTAAAAACATGAGACAATGTGACGGTGTTAAAATCTGCTGTTTGTCGAGTCTCCAAGAGACTATGTCCATCTATTTTACAGTCTCTGTTATCAACCCAACATCAAAGCTTCAAGGCCTTTATGCATTTGGGTCAGCGTTTCAATGACAGGGTGGGTAACAACTCGAAAAAACAAGAGTTTAAGTGAAGAACAGCAGGGCTCAGTCCTCAGAGCACTGAACATACAGTATAAAGATCAAAAATATGTTCACTGTATTTCATCATCCCTTTACATATTTCCATTTACGCCCCATGTTGAGCCTTTAATATAGATGTTAGACTGTATTATCCCACCACTGTGCCAGGAGCAGAGGCAGTGACAAATGTGTGTGTACAAAGTACAAAGGCATGCTGACCGCAGAGCCGCATTACGGCCCTGCTATGTATTTGCTATCAGCTATATTTCCAAGGAAGGTTCAGACCTTCCCAATCGTTGCACTGCCATGGTCCACACACTGTGGTCCAATCAAAGTCAAAGCATACACATCCCAACATGTTACAGCGATATTTGGGGGCCTTATGTGTTTTATCAAAAAGTGGAAATCACTCAACACCTGATGATTAGTAACAACAAATCAAACTAATATACTAACCAAAGATAATTTATTAATTACAAAAATTTAAACCATTGAAAGTAATCAAAACAGGACTCAAGTCTACAGTTTAGGGATGAGCTGTTCGTAAAGCATCGCTCCCACCACAACCTCCATGTTAGGGTTAGGCGTTTTGGGCTAAAATACTGTTGCTTAAGTTTTTTGTTCATTGGCTACTCCATGCAGTCACTACTCTACTTCTCCTGTGATGTAGCGTGGTAACCAAACAGCTTTGAGACCCACTTCAACCACCGCCTGCTGGAAAAATAACGTATTACAAACAGACCCTTTTAAAAACAGGCAAAATTATGTTTTAATGAGATAATATTTGCACCAATGATTTTAATAAAGTCATATGCTCCAAGATACATGATCCATGCCTACTTGATATGACTCTCTCACTTTTCATCATTAACATACATTAACTGGAACAAGTGCCAACAACACATGCCATAATTAAGGCCTTCACGACCAAAAAATTAGAACTAATTCTGGTGCTGTCTAGCAGATGTGATGAGGTTTAAGTGTGTAGTTGATAAAACACACACATCTCCCATACCACCACTATCACAGACGAACCATTTGTGTTGAGCCAAGCAGTGCACAGGAAATGAAATAAGTCGCTCAAATAATTACAAAGGCAATATTTCTTCAAAAGGGAACATCTCATTAAATGTGGTGTAAGATTACACAGAAACAGGCCAGTGCCTCTTATTTCTACAGGCAGCTTTAGGGTGGGACGGAAGCAGGGCACAAATAACCACACTCAGTCTCTGCAGTAGAGAGGGAAAAGGGCTGCATGCCTGTAAACTTCAAAGCCTTGTGGGTAGGAAGGGGGAGGGGCCACCCTGCACAGACACATTCTTCACAATGTTGAACTTGACCCCTGGGGTTTCCACACACACGCGCGCCCGCGCACAAACACTCCCTCACGCTCAATGTGACTGCTGTCAACCGAGTGTGTGTATGCATGTGAGCAGACCTGAGTAAGTGCATCTGAGAGAGAGAGAGAGAGAGAGAGAGAGAGTGAGCAACATCATCTCCTCCTCTAACCTGTTTGAGCACATAAACCTTTTCTGGTCGCAGCACTGTTCTGCTTTCAAACAAATACCAGACCTACACACTCTCCAATGCTACAATTAACTACTAATTCATATCACCACAAACTACTTTGTCAAGGTAAAGATGCAACAATTTGACAAATCTTGGGTCCTTACTCTCCTTTCCCATAGTAGCACATGCTATCAGTGCTGGGGAAAAACACAGTTAAGTAAGCTAAACATTTTCACACTGAAGGCACACTGTACAAGTGCAGGAAATACACATATATTCAAGCCCTGTTCTGCCTAATCTACAATGTGTAAAGTTTGGTTTAGTCATCATACCCTCAAGATCCACACAGCTCTGTGCAGATAAACGATTTCATTTTAGCAGCTTTGTGCACCTCTGAAAATTTGTTGATGTTCAGACCAACATAGCACCAACAGCAGCTCCTTGTGTCTTAAGTGGGAAACCGCAAGCATTTATATGATTCATCACACAGAGATCCCAGTGATAACCATGTGATGAACAATATAAACAAACACAAACTTCCTCTGCTCTAGTTTAATGCTCTAGTTGATGTGTTTGTGATATACCACTTCCTGCAGCTTGGGAATAGACACCAACAGACACCACATGTAGTAATAAACAGCATAAAAGTGTGGAATTAATTAAATATTACATATTAGTATAAAAAAGTGTTTTTATTTCCAAACTGCAACCTCAGACCGGGAGAAATGTAGGGAAAAAAAGCTGATTTTCATAGAATTAATGAACATGTTTAAAAACTGGCTTAAAAAATGGTAAATAAAGGCCCTCCTCTTTACCTCATCATAACTAGAGGACGCTAGGTTAAGTTCAGCATTTTCAATGTGGCCACTGTTCACGATGAGCTTCAAAACTTTCTCTAAGGGCGTGTCCAATATGAACCAATAAGCCACACCAATGGCACGCCCACAAGTCACAAAGCATCTGTTTACACTAAACAGTCACATCAAAGTCATTGGATAGAGAATACAGAGAACATTGCTAGGATTTAAAAGTAAAACGAAACTTATAACACGGTTTTTGACATCCAATAACTGTAAAACCAACTTCTCAGTAAAAAAAAAAAACTGAACACAATGCAGCCAAATTACATCGTCATACCACCTTAGCATAAGGATGAGAGAAACGTTTCTACCAGGTATTGTAACTTTTTTAAGTTTTCCTGGCTCATATCCAGAATGCATGGGGAGGCGGGGCTTATGACCTATACTGCAGCCAGACACCAGGGGGCGGGGCTTATGACCTATACTGCAGCCAGACACCAGGGGTCAGGGCATCTGCTGGAGGCTTCAGTTTGAGCCGAACGTCGTTACGTCCACTAATTATACAGTCTGTGGTGCCAAAGCCAAGGAAGTGTATCGTGCTTGAGCACAGCATTAGTGTGATCATGCCCTTCGAAAGAGAGGGGTGACATCACAGACACAAGATCAATCTCACACTGCAACACTAGTGTAACGCTGATGTAATGACTAAAAATAAATCACTTATTAGGAATCGGTCAAAGTTCACCAGTACTATACCATTTACCAACTTTTGGCAAAAGGCTATTAATGTGTGTACTTTCACAACATAAAAAACAGCCAACATGGCTCATTGCTGCTAATTCAAAAACAACAGGTTGAGTTCATTACAAGCATTGATGTAAATGGAAATGAGTCTTGTACATTTGCAAACTGTGGTTCAAGAGATTTATATCACTTCTTTATTACGCTGCATGTTCTTAATAGTCGTCACAATTAACAAGAGTCACCTCATTAGGTCAGAAAAATTGGAAAGCTTGATAAATGTGTTAGAACAACACGCCTGATGGATGAAATAGCAGAAACATTATTCTGAAGAGACAAAACACTGGCACCCCCGTCTTATTCTGATAATAATGAAACTAAACTTGTTACCTTTTTAAACAGATAATGTTGTGGGTAGTGAAAGTTGGCACAGCAGCTGTCAAGAGATATGGAGATATATCTTTATCATATTTAAACTCTATCATGAAGAAAAGATATTCCCATTTAGGATTTATGAGTCTAGTGTAAAATAACAGATAAAGGTTAGTCTATAACCCCATTTAAAGCCACATAACCCTGTACTTAGAGCCCACAGGATGACTTTTATCAAAACTGTGTCAGCAGGATGTGACATAACTTTCATTTAGAGGTTTTTACTTTGTGCTGTACTGCATTGGATTATGTGTTAATAGTATTTCTACCACACCTCCCCCTCACACAGCACCATTACAAAACACAGCATTGTATTTCTTCTGTCAGTCAATGTAATTTACTCAAGCATTCAAACGACTGCTCCATATTTGAGCATCCCTCCAGCTCATGTCAGGCCATTACCTAACTGAGGGAGACATTTTCACTCACTGCACTTCTTTGTCCATTTTGTCTTTCCCTTTTCAATTCACAACACTGACGAGCAGCGGTTACATAACTGTACTACTCCAGCACTCTTCCTCTGTGATTTAATAAGGCCAACTAATCAATGTGTCCTGTGTACGTAACATGACTCAGCTGCCTGCTCTGAAAATAACCAGATTCTTCTGTCCTGTTCTCAACGTTTGCTCTGAGAAAGCAACACCAAGGACTAACACGCTCTTCATTAGCAGTGTTTACATTACATTTTAGATACTTCTGTGGTCACCGCTTCATCAGCAACGGGTAAAAAGAAATGAGTCACTACACAGAAACAGGGACATCAAGGATCTGTCTTATTGTTCTGTTTCTAAATGTGATGTCGGGGATGGTGTGGTGCTTTAAATACAGATGGAGAGAAGGAGAAAATACAAAGGGGGTCAACAAGACGGTTACTTCAGAAAATACAGCCATGGCCAGCAGCTGTCAAGCACCAACCAACGTTATCAGCTATGGAGTGCAAAATGTACAAGACGTGAATTACAAGTACCAAGAGCTTAAAAATACTCATTTATCTTTCAGTGACTAAAAAAGCTCTGCTAAAGAAACATGATTCATCCAGTTTGAGGTAAAAAAAAAATGTTATCTGATTATTTTCACAATCCACAACCAACAATTATTAAGTGCATGCTGACTTATATAACAGGCAAGTGGCAACCTCTGGCTTCAAGACTAATAAGGGCAATTTTTCAGCAAAAATAAACATGTTTACAACCTTGTTCAAAAAGCAGCTTTGGTCCTTCGCTCATCTCTCTATTTGCTAACATTTGACAGGATGATTGATCTCTTCATTCTTGAAGTTATACAACCCACAAGTTTGGCTCATCTAAGGATGTAGCTTCAACAAAGCTGGGTTGACTATGAGCTTCAAGACTTGGTAACAGAAACAGGTGGGAAACATCACTGGCACTATATCCATTAATTCACAGTCTATGGTAATAAGACATCAAACATGCCTCATTATATAAGGAGAAACACAATATTATAACTCCATGGTTGCAATGTTAACTGACGGGAAACCAGTGATATTTCAAGGTAACTCATTATTTAGTGGTGCGAACATAAATGTAGCTTTTGACAATGCAAATTAAAAATAGTCAAACTGGCTACCACTTGCAGAGCTAACAACACTAGCCATTGGTTCTGTACCTGGACATGCCTGTGCTGACAACACCCTACTATAGCCCAAAGGTGATCTGTCGGTTTCACCAGAAAGATGATTATGACTCATTCTAAGGCCCTGTTTTCACAACAAAGGTTCTAGGGTGAAACACATAACTTTTGATGCGTTTCGGCCTCTCGTTTACAAGGAAACTGCATATTGGCCGACTGAAAATGCAAACTTATGAAAACAGGCTTCAGAGTGGAATCATTTTGAATGCTGTTTCCACTGTTGCCATATAAGCGGCAAGCCGGTGTTTTCAGTGGAAACACTGGCGTCATGCTCAGCTCTGCGTGTACCCATTAAACCAACGCTTTGCCATGCACGACAGACTAACAGCAATAGCGACCTACTCTGTCGTGCGTGTGCTGCCCAATCCTCTGACTGACTTTAAACAAAATGAACATCTATTGCATATTTTCTACAATCAGCGAAGAAGTTTTCATTACAAACGCCAGATGATCAGCTCACCCCTTCTTTAGCTTCTCAACCATTGTCATGTTTACGGAACTTACATGTATGTTGCGACCTACACGCCTGTGCTCAAGCGTTTTAGGCCCTTCAGCGTTTCTGTGTCAAATACCTCCTCACACGGCACATTATGGCAACCCAGTGTCTATAATACCAAAGTTAAATTACCCATTTATGCGCTGCCCTCCCAGCTGAGAGGAGCCCTTCTTGTGTCTCATGTGAAGGGATTTTGATCTGCACAGACCCATATACCAAAGGACAGACATAACTTATGCAGGTAGGTTTACTTTGAAGTAAGATTAATGGATAAGGGTGGAGCCAAAGCTGGAGGTTTAATGTCAAAACATGCCCCTCTCTTAACTCGGTAAGAATGCTCTAAACTCATGTAGCAAATCTGATCCGTTCAGATCGTTACGTTAGAAACATCAGATTTAGATTGGCCGTTGAAAGAAGCAAATTGTTAGAGTTGGGTGAGGAAAATTATTTCCAATTAAAAGTAGATGGAAAGCACAGTCTTAACACCCACTATCTTTGATTTCTGTCTACGTTTTTGTCGAGCCAGCTCACAGCAGGTAAGTTGTGAGTCATCTATGATGGAGCCAGAAAAGATCCCATAAAACAACCACACCAACTAGATAAGATTTAAACAAAGGTTTGCCTCACAAGTCTGAAAGAAAGCAGACTTGTGGAACGAGCTGATGTACTTGTTTGGTGACCTACCATTAACCAAAACTTTGGTAAAGAGTGAGAAATCAGGACTCCAGCTGTGTCAATAAACTTAAAAACATTGAAACAAACACCTAACAGCCAAGAATATGGTTTAGTTTTTTTCAGGTAAAATGCTTTCATTGTAAAAAGATGCTCAACACTAGTTAAACTGGAGTTTAGTTGGCTGAAAATTATTAAAAGTTGTGTGTTGAAACATCCATATTGTGCAGTACGGAGAGCACCATTTTCTTTTCTTTATTTTAATACAGATTCAACATGTTTGTAGATCCAAACAATGCTTGTTTTAACAGTTGGAAGTGACTTCTTGCTTGACATTCATTTTCAACCCCATTGCAGAAACCAAAACAAAAACCAACATATGTGTTGTGTCACCACTTCTATAAAACGTCTCTTATGAATGTACTGAACAGACTAACAGACAGCTGTAATGCACACATGTTGTGCACCTGTGTCTGAGGAAATAACTAAATGATTGTCGGTGATCATTTTCCAGAAAAAGACAAACAGAAACAGAATAATGGTGACATATGGTTGGAAAATTGACAAATTATAGGAGGTATTGAACCTGAACTACTTGATCTGACATACAAGAATAGAAGGCCAACAGGAGTAGTAATAAACAGACACACTACACATAAACCTGCTTTGAACACACTATATAAGCAACAACACAGGCAGTGCTGTCAACAATAACTTCCATTATACAATCTCCTTGCCTCCCTTTGATAAATGGCCAAGGTTTAAATAGGTCCAGATATCTCATCAGGACACTTAATCTTTCATTATTGTTTCCATAACCTACATTAAATACAAATTGTATCTAAAGCCAACAATACACATAGAAACCCAGGTGGGGAAAATTGTGATGGAAGACATGGTGTGTGAAGAATTTTGACATGAATCTCAATTCACAGCTAAAAATACCACAACCCAATTAGCCTGTGAATCCTGACTCTGCCTAACCAGATTCAGAGCATTTCCCTTATCTAGGACTGGTACATTGTGTCATTGAGTTGAGCTCCACAAGGTTGGCAAGTGGCCCTCTTGGGTGTGTGTATGTGTATGTGTATGTGTGTGTGTGTGTGTAAGTGTGTGTGAGTGAGTGAGTGTCACCCTTCCCCCACAGGGCCCATGGCTTTAGAGTAACCAGCTGCAAAGCACTCTGCAAAGCTTTGAATAAAGCTTGACACACTGGTATTCAAATATTATATAATAATGGACTTGTACACATGGGAACATTTAAGAACCTACTCTTTGTTGACAGTCAAGGTTAAACAGCAACTCTATCCTCAGCTGTGATAGCACTACCTGTAAGACAACCTGTCAGTTAACACTGTAAAGTACTTATCATACACAAACTATGGTTTACATTAAAGATTATAAGTCTCATTTTAAACTATTCAGGAATTCTAGCTTATTGGCATACTTACAGTAAAGCTCAAACATTGTATTTAAGCAATTCTAAATTCAAAATTTTGATTTGAAATTTCCAAGTGTATTTTTTAACCAAAATTACTAAAATAAAATAGTTGGGAAAAAGTTACAGTTGAGTAACATAAATGAGTTTTTAATGCCAAGAGTATATGGTTGAGAAATGAATGAAAATTAATGGTTAAAATTAAATATCACTTAAGTGTTTTTAAATGAACTAGCTTGAGTTGCAGGAAGGAAAGGCGCGAGCACAAACACAAACCAACCACGAGAGCGAACACATGCACAGTACGCGCGCGCCTACTCACGCGCTGACGCTGCCCATCCCCCACACCCGACAGAAAATATAAAAATAAACCTTGAAAAAGGCGCAATAACCCGTCCAAACCTCGCATATACAGACATATGTGATTATTACACACTCGGGTATAATTTATAACGGCAATANTCTTTCCCTTTTCAATTCACAACACTGACGAGCAGCGGTTACATAACTGTACTACTCCAGCACTCTTCCTCTGTGATTTAATAAGGCCAACTAATCAATGTGTCCTGTGTACGTAACATGACTCAGCTGCCTGCTCTGAAAATAACCAGATTCTTCTGTCCTGTTCTCAACGTTTGCTCTGAGAAAGCAACACCAAGGACTAACACGCTCTTCATTAGCAGTGTTTACATTACATTTTAGATACTTCTGTGGTCACCGCTTCATCAGCAACGGGTAAAAAGAAATGAGTCACAACACAGAAACGGGGACATCAAGGATCTGTCTTATTGTTCTTTTTCTAAATGTGATGGTGTGGTGCTTTAAATACAGATGGAGAGAAGGAGAAAATACAAAGGGGGTCAACAAGACGGTTACTTCAGAAAATACAGCCATGGCCAGCAGCTGTCAAGCACCAACCAACGTTATCAGCTATGGAGTGCAAAATGTACAAGACGTGAATTACAAGTACCAAGAGCTTAAAAATACTCATTTATCTTTCAGTGACTAAAAAAGCTCTGCTAAAGAAACATGATTCATCCAGTTTGAGGTAAAAAAAAAATGTTATCTGATTATTTTCACAATCCACAACCAACAATTATTGAGTGCATGCTGACTTATATAACAGGCAAGTGGCAACCTCTGGCTTCAAGACTAAAAAGGGCAATTTTTCAGCAAAAATAAACATGTTTACAACATGTTCAAAAAGCAGCTTTGGTCCTTCGCTCATCTCTCTATTTGCTAACATTTGACAGGATGATTGATCTCTTCATTCTTGAAATCATACAACCCACAAGTTTGGCTCATCTAAGGATATAGCTTCAACAAAGCTGGGTTGACTATGAGCTTCAAGACTTGGTAACAGAAACAGGTGGGAAACATCACTGGCACTATGTCCATAAAATCACAGTATATGGTAATAAGACATCAAAACATGCCTCATTATATAAGGAGAAACACAATATTATAACTCCATGGTTGCAATGTTAATTGACGGGAAACCAGTGATATTTCAAGGTAACTCACTATTTAGTGGTGCAAACATAAATGTAGCTTTTGACAATGCAAATTAAAAATAGTCAAACTGGCTACCACTTGCAGAGCTAACAACACCAGCCATTGGTTCTGTACCTGGACATGCCTGTGCTGACAACACCCTACTATAGCCCAAAGGTGATCTGTCGGTTTCACCAGAAAGATGATGATTACTCATTCTAAGGCCCCGTTTTCACAACAAAGGTTCTAGGGTGAAACACAAAACTTTTGATGTGTTTCGGCCTCTGATTTACAAAGAAACTGCATACTGGCCGACTGAAAATGCAAACTTATGAAAACAGGCTCCAGAGTGGAATCATTTTGAATGCTGTTTCCACTGTTGCCATATAAGCGGCAAGCCGGTGTTTTCAGTGGAAACACTGGCGTCATGCTCAGCTCTGCGTGTACCCATTAAACCAACGCTTTGCCATGCACGACTGACTAACAGCAATAGCGACCTACTCTGTCGTGCTTGTGCTGCCCAATCCTCTGACTGACTTTAAACAAAATGAACATCTATTGCATATTTTCTACAATCAGCGAAGAAGTTTTCATTACAAACGCCAGATGATCAGCTCACCCCTTCTTTAGCTTCTCAACCATTGTCATGTATACGGAACTTACATGTATGTTGCCACCTACACCTACACTGTGCTCAAGGGTTTTAGGCCCTTCAGCATTTCTGTGTCAAATATCTCCTCCCACTGCACAATATGGCAACCCAGTGTCTATAATACCAAAGTTAAATTACCCATTTATGCGCTGCCCTCCCAGCTGAGAGGAGCCCTTCTTGTGTCTCATGTGATGGGATTTTGATCTGCACAGACCCATATACCAAAGGACAGACATAACTTATGCAGGTAGGTTTACTTTGAAGTAAGATTAATGGATAAGGGTGGAGCCAAAGCTGGAGGTTTAATGTCAAAACATGCCCCTCTCTTAACTCGGTAAGAATGCTCTAAACGTGTAGCAAATCTGATCCGTTCAGATCGTTACGTTAGAAACATCAGATTTAGATTGGCCGTTAAAAGAAGCAAATTTTTAGAGTTGGGTGAAGAAAATTATTTCCAATTAAAAGTAGATGGAAAGCACAGTCTTAACACCCACTATCTCTGATTTCTGTCTACGTTTTTGTCGAGCCAGCTCACAGCAGGTAAGTTGTGAGTCATCTATGATGGAGCCAGAAAAGATCCCATAAAACAACCACACCAACTAGATAAGATTTAAACAAAGGTTTGCCTCACAAGTCTGAAAGAAAGCAGACTTGTGGAATGAGCTGATGTACTTGTTTGGTGACCTACTATTAACCAAAACTTTGGTAAAGAGTGAGAAATCAGGACTCCAGCTGTGTCAATAAACTTAAAAACATTGAAACAAACACCTAACAGCCTAGAATATTGTTTAGTTTTTTTTCAGGAAAAATGCTTTCATTGTAAAAAGATGCTAAACACTAGTTAAACTGGAGTTTAGTTGGCTGACAATTATTAAAGGTTGTGTGTTGAAACATCCATATTGTGTAGTACGGTGAGCACCATTTTCTTTTCTTTTTTTTAATACAGATTTCTTTAAGACTTCTTGCTTGACATTCATTTTCAACCCCATTGCAGAAACCAAAACAAAAACCAACATATGTGTTGTGTCACCACTCCTATAAAACGTCTCTTATGAATGTACCCAACAGACCGACAGACAGCTGTAATGCACACATGTTGTGCACCTGTGTCTGAGGAAATAACTAAATGGTGGTCGGTGATCATTTTCCAGAAAAAGACAAACAGACACAGAATAATGGTGACATATGGTTGGAAAATTGTCAAATTATAGGAGGTATTGAACCTGAACTACTTGATCTGACATACAAGAATAGAAGGCCAACAGGAGCAGTAATAAACAGACACACTACACATAAACCTGCTTTGAACACACAATATAAGCAACAACACAGGCAGTGCTGTCAACAATAACTTCCATTATACAATCTCCTTGCCTCCCTTTGATAAATGGCCAAGGTTTAAATAGGTCCAGATATCTCATCAGGACACTTAATCTTTCATTATTGTTTCCATAACCTACATTAAATACAAACTGTATCTAAAGCCAACAATACACATAGAAACCCAGGTGGGGAAAATTGTGATGGAAGACATGGTGTGTGAAGAATTTTGACATGAATCTCAATTCACAGCTAAAAATACCACAACCCAATTAGCCTGTGAATCCTGACTCTGCCTAACCAGATTCAGAGCATTTCCCTTATCTAGGACTGGTACATTGTGTCATTGAGTTGAGCTCCACAAGGTTGGCAAGTGGCCCTCTTGGGTGTGTGTATGTGTATGTGTGTGTGTGTGTGTGTGTGTGTGTGTGTGTGTGTGTGTGTAAGTGTGTGTGAGTGAGTGAGTGTCACCCTTCCCCCACAGGGCCCATGGCTTTAGAGTAACCAGCTGCAAAGCACTCTGCAAAGCTTTGAATAAAGCTTGACACACTGGTATTCAAATATTATATAATAATGGACTTGTACACATGGGAACATTTAAGAACCTACTCTTTGTTGACAGTCAAGGTTAAACAGCAACTCTATCCTCAGCTGTGATAGCACTACCTGTAAGGCAACAACCTGTCAGTTAACACTGTAAAGTACTTATCATACACAAACTATGGTTTACATTAACCCTTGTATTCTGTTCGTTTTTTTGTTACACTAAAAAGGTTCCGGGCCTGGTGGACCCGTTGCAATTTGTGGTTTGTAATGCCTCACAATCAAACACTTTTATGTTGAAATACTCAACAAATGTTTAGTTTATCCCAATTACAAGCAGTACAAACAGTTTATATGGTTTATATTTGCCATTTACCTTTGTTAGATCACATTTACAACTTACCATTGAAACGGTCAGACAGGGCCTGGGATAAGATTTTGGTCAAAAAATAGACTTTTTGTTTTTAGCTCAAATTGGCTGAAATACACTGCTCAAAAAAATAAAGGGAACACTCAAACAACACCTCCTTGGTCTCAACTAATGAAAAATTGTGGTTGAAAATATTTTTTTCAATATATAGTAGTGCGTTGAGAACAAAATAACACAAAAATGATCAATGTAAATTAAAATTATTACCCCATGGGACTCTGGATTCAGATCCATACTCAAAATGAAAGTGAAAAATCACATTACAAGCTGATCCAATGTCAGCAGAAATTCCTCCAGACAAGGCTCACAATGGGTCTGAGGATCTAATGGGACTCAGAATACCTCTGGTTAGCTGATGGGGGGCTGTGTGGCCATGGAAAGGAATGCCCCCCCCACACCGTTACTGACCCACCACCAAACCAGTCATGCTGGAGGAAGTTGCAGGCAGAATAACCTTTTCCACAGTGTCTCCAGACCCTGTCACATCTCTCACATGAGCTCCATGTGAACCTGCTCTCATCTGTGAAGAGCACAGGGCACCAATGGCCAATCTGCCAATATTGGTGTTCTCTGGCAAAGGCCAATCACCCTGTACAGTGTTGGGCTGTAAGAACAGGCCTGTGGACGTGAGTGTGATACACTTGGAGTTACATCATGTTGTTCAAGTTTTCCCTTTATTTTTTTGATCAGTGTATTTGTCCAAGCAAAGTAAATGCCATCCAGTGGCATAAAAATGTATTCTGAACCCTCCAGAGTAGAAAATCCACCATTTTGTTTTTTGAAATTCAGCCAAAAACAAAGGAGCTGGGGTTAGATTTTGGTCAAAAACATTGACTTTTTATATTTGCACACATGCACACACACATACAAACACTAACAGCAGGCCCAGAATGGAGGAGGACAGAGTCTAGGTGCACAGAACATCAATTTCCACACTTTTATTGGTCCGGGCCCACTGGACCCGGATGAACATCTTTTATGTAACAGTAATTTGTAGGGGGGGTCTACGGTGGGAGGTCAACAAAAATGTATTGTGATATGTGTTCTTCACAGAAAATGAGCCAAAGCCAGTGAGTCTGAGTTTGATAAATTAATTACGTCTTTCATTTTTTTTTTGATAAAAAATGAAAACGGGTCCCACAGACCCGAACACAACACGAGGGTTAAAGATTATAAGTTTTATTTTAAACTATTCAGGAATTCTAGCTTATTGGCACACTTACAGTAAAGCTCAAACATTGTATTCAAGCAATTCTATATTCTAAATTTTGATTTGAAATTTCCAAGTGTATTTTTTAACCAAAATTACTAAAATAAAATAGTTGGGAAAAAGTTACAGTTGAGTAACATAAATGAGTTTTTAATGCCAAGAGTATAAGGTTGAGAAATGAATGAAAATTAATGGTTAAAATTAAATATCACTTAAGTGTTTTTAAATGAACTAGCTTGAGTTGCAGGAAGGAAAGGCGCGAGCACAAACACAAACCAACCACGAGAGCGAACACATGCACAGTACGCGCGCGCCTACTCACGCGCTGACGCTGCCCATCCCCCACACCCGACAGAAAATATAAAAA